>MVGT01002941.1:315828-327641 GCA_002174775.1 Macleaya cordata | reverse complement strand
ATTGCTTACTTTCCAATAGATACCCTTCTCAAACACCACAGATATGTAGAAGTTACATTATTTTACAGCAGGTGGAAGAAGTACTTAGAAAAAAGTATTGAAGGGCATTTTCACAGACAATAATGGTATGCTTTTATACCCGAGTTCCATAAGCTTATAAATATAAATATAGAACTCGAGGCTGGTAATGTGGATTGTAAAACTATTTTGTGATATGATATGTCTTCAGGATGATGTTTAGATCCAATAGATCTTAAAGAACACAACCACTAGGAATGAGAACATAACATTCTTTAAATAGAGAGAGGAGGGGAGAGAGGCGGATCCAAGATCTGAAAAGAAAATTCAAATCTTGGATCAATAATCTCTCCCCTTTTCTCTCCCTCTCTCTTATGGAGGAATGACCTAAGAATGTTTTTTCTGACTCTCTCCTCTCTTTCTCCTTCTCATTTTCTCTCATTCTTTTTCACTTTCATTTGGTATTGTAGGTGGAGACATGGTGGAGAGGCCACGGTGGATGTGAAGAAGATGAAGATAGTGATGGAGGTAAGGAGGTGGATGTTATGAATAAACATGTCTTTACATATCCATTTAATTTACATTCATCACCTACAACATCATTTACTTTATACAACTTGATCGATATGTTTAGGTTTTGATAGGGGTAGAACTAAGCTTGAGAGGAAGAAGAAGATCTATTTTGCGAAACTTCATCAAGGTGAGCTTTCAGAAATTGTATTAGTGTTCTCTTATTATTTCACTGCAGAAATTGTATTAATACTACACGATAGATATAAAGGTTTCTTGGTTGTTCTTTGATTTATTTGTGAAGGTGTTGTTGCTTAAAAAAATTAAGTGTTAATGGATAAGAGTTGGATGCAACTTCGTGAGACGAATTTACGTGGGTATTTAGAGGGAGTTGATAAGTTTCTTGATTATGCATTTGAGCAGAAGAAAAAAAGAGATAAGAGAAAGGGAGTGAAGGAAAGCGACGGTTTAATTTATTGTCCATGTATCTTTTGCAACAATAGCAAGAAGTTTGATCGAGAACACGTGCGAGCTGATTTGATTTGCAATGGGATATCACCAACATATATCCATTTGGTAATGCATAGGGAATATGATTCGATGTCCGAGGATGATGATTTGATGTTTGAGGATGATGATTCGATGTCCGAGGATGATGAATCAGAAGAGGAAGGAGATGGCATTACCGAGATGTTACAGGATATTAGTGGACCTCCCAATATAGATTCTAGGGCCAATGAAGAACTAGAAGATGAGCCGAATGAGGAGGCGAGAGATTTTTTTAGATTGTTGAGCGATGCAGGTCAAAAGCTTTATCCAGAATGCAAGAAGTACACGAAATTATCTTTCATCGTGCAATTACTCCATATTAAGTGCCTTAATGGATGGAGCAACAATTCGTTTACCATGTTGCTCAAGTTGTTAATAAAGGCATTTCCTATGACATCTTTGCCAAAATCATATTACGAAGCTAAAAAAAACATTCAAGACTTGGGACTTAAATACGAGAAGATTGATGCATGCAGAAACGACTGCATTTTGTTTTGGAAGGAGAACGCAAAGGCAGAACAATGCCTTATGTCAACAAAGACAGTTGCTAGCATGAGATGGCATCATGAAGAGCGTGTTGATGACGGGGTGTTGAGGCATCTAGCAGATTCTCCAGCTTGGAAGAGTTTTGATGAGATGCACCCTGCATTTGCCTCAGAGCCTCGCAATGTCAAACTTGCAGTGGCAGCTGATGGAATGAATCCTTTTGGGAACATGATAAACCCTCATAGTACGTGGCCGGTCGTTATTGTTAACTACAACTTACCACCGTGGATGTGTATGAAACAACCCTATTTCATATTATCTAATGCTTATCCATGGGCCTAAGTCTCCAGGAAATGATATTGATGTAGTAGGGATCGAGCTACTACTCATTTAGATTCGACTTCAGCCCAAGGACGGACTTCAACCCCTGGGCAGACTTCAGCTGAAAGCAAACTTCACCACAGGTGCAAACTTCAGCCCAGATTCCTCTATCAGAATTTGCATCACACTCCCCAGTAGAGGATAGTGCACATGTGACAGGTAAGTACCATTTTACAATATATTATATAAGTTCATTGTTTAAGATTCATTCTTATTGAAAAAGTTATATTTATAAATGAACACATCTCATGTATATACCTTTTAAATTGAACAGGTCCTAAACGTAAGAGGGGGTGACTCGTATGCTTAAGTTGGCGACGATAACTCCTGATAAAAAGTTGGAAGTTAAGATAGTAGATAGACGACTTGTCGGCACCTACTCCCAACTTTTGATAACTGCCATTGGGGTGTGGTCTAGGCAAGCAGAAAATTTCCCATTGAATGTAAAGAACTTCGATGAGATCCCTAAGCACAAGTTGGATAGAGTTATGTAGTTGGTGAAGGTATTAAAATTAATTATGTTGTTTCATTTCATGTGTCACACTTTAGAAATTTTACAAAACTGTTTACTTTATTTCATTTTTATTCTTGTAGGACAAATTTGTATTGATTCCCGATGATGAAACAATTATCAAGCAAACTATAACTTGGCAAGTAAGAAAAAGTTATAATGAACATAGACATGACCTGCACCAAATTTTTGAACAGTATGAGGGTGATGATGTGATGAGTATTCGCCCTTCAGAAGTCAGTGTAGAAGATTGGACATATCTCACCACTAAACTATGGGTCGATCCAGATTTTGTGGTATATAGTGCCATTTTTTTTACCGCATAATATTCTAAAATCATTACTCATTTGTTGAATTCATTCTTTCAATGCAAGCGTAAATGCACGAGGAACAAGGACAACCGAAGTAAGCAGAAGATGGGACATTCTGGGGGAACTCGTAGCTTTGCTCGACGGAAAGAGGAAAAGGTATACATACTATTTACATTTACGTATATGTTTATACATTTTATTGATTATCTATTACATATTGCTGAAAATTAACCAATATAAATCATCTTTTTTAGAAAGAAAAAGGGGAACCGTTTGATCGAGTTACTATGTTCTTCGAAACTCATACTAGGAAGGAGGACAGGCAAGCAGTGGATGAAGCCTCAGAAATTGCTATGGTAAACATATTTTTTGGTTTTCAGAAAAGACATTTTATGTGTGAAAAATAAAAATTCTTTCAGAAGTACTATGGTTGATGGATGGAGTTAGAAATACGAGATAATTTAAGTTCAAGTTCCCATGTAAAACTTTTCTTATGTGAAGAAGATGCATGTGGCATTAGGCCCATATAAAATCTTTCTTTTGAATGATGGCCTACACATAAAACTGTTTAGGAAAAAGATAAACGAAATACATGCTTATTTCCATTTAAATTTGTTAGTTAGTAACCATATAATAACTTATTTTTCCTATTTTTTTTCGATGCAGGCTGCAATGAAGAATCTGTGTGAACAAGTATCACAAGGAGTTGCCTCGTATACAGAAGATGAGATATTTACGCAGGTTATGGGAGATGATCACCATGGTCGCATTCGGGGGTCTGGGGCTGGTCCTACCCTCACTAGTTATTATGGTGGTCAATCTAGTAGAGCTACTCAATTACAAGAAAAACTAGATGAAGTGAATTCAAAGATTGAAGAAAACAGAAAAGAGCTTGATGATACTAGAAAGGAGCTTAATGAGACAAGAAAAGAGTTGAATGAGCAAAAGAAAAAATTTCAAGATATGAGAAAACAATTGCAATTTTTAATGTTGTTAGCTCCACAGCCAGAAGACTAATGTGCAGGTAAATACTATTTATGCCTACTCAAAAAATTTGAACTAGTGTGTAGATAAGATATTTAATCTTATGTGGTTGCATAACAACTTGCTTGTTTATAAGAAATAAAGTTGGGTATTTTATTTTTATATATACTAAAATTTGTAGGTGATTGCATGAACAAATGGCAATATACAACAAAGAGAGAAGGTAACATTAGATATTTAAACGGGCTTAAACTAAACTCTTAGAATGACTTATTGTTTTGCATGAAAGAATAGTTATATATGAAAAAGAGAGAGTGTAACAGTAGATTGAAACTATCCTAAACTAAACTCCTAGAATGGCTTATTGTTACTAAGTTTAAAATCCTAAACTTGGAGAAAAATTAATCATGAAGGTTATGAACTTATTGTTCCTTTTGGCATTATAAAAAGTTTATTTATATTGTATAAATTTTACTTTTTGTATATCTTATATGCTGTGGTACTTAGCGTTTCTTATTACTTTGCATTTTTTGGCATGTTTCATTCCTTTGGCACTTAATTTTGTTTTTGTTTTTGCAGGATTGGAACTAGAGAAGTGATTTGATAAGAAGATTTTATTGGGTGATGTAGAGAAAGATAAAGATAACAAGGAGTTTTTGTTTGTTTTGGTACAGCTAATATAGACAAGATGAATATTTCTTTTAGTTTAATTCAAATGGATGCCAAGGATGTTTTTGAACCTAATGGAAGTTGAGACTTCAAATTTATATGTGCTTGTGATTAATTATACTTGTTTCATCTCTTAGGTTATTTCTAGTTGACAGGTAAAATTTTGGTAAATTTAATTACTAAAAAACATTTATTAAAAAAAATGCATAGTACTAGCGGCCAAAAGAGCTGCTAGTAAAGAAGGCTTTAGCGGCGACCAAAATTCACCACAAAATAAACATTAGCGGCGGCCAGAATTCGCCAGTAAATTGACATTAACGGCGGCAAGATCAATAGCCGGTAAATATGATACATTAGCGGCGGCCGACGACCGTAGATAAATCATATTTTTAGTGGCGGTTTCAAACCGTCGGTAAAAACTTCTTTTAGCGGCGGCTGTCAACTTAGTCGGTAAAAGATGTTTTAGCGGCGGCCATAAACTTGGTCGGTAAAAGATCTTTTAGCGGCGGCTTTTGTCCGTCGGTATTTTAATTGGTCGACCAGCATTTTGGTCGTTTTAAGTTGTGGTTGACCAAAATATGAACCCCTTTAGCGGCGGCCAAACCCGTCGCTAAAGGTAATTTTATTTACCGGCAGCCCTCTTTCCGTCGTTAACATATTTAGCGACGAGGCCTTCAGCGACCAATCCGACGGTCAGAGCCGGTCGCCGCTAAAACTTTTACCGGCCAAATTATGTGTTTTACCGGCGGCTTTCGTCCCCCGCTAAAGGTCATATTTCTTGTAGTGTTGCCTAAATATGTAATTGTGGGTCACTTAATAAAAGAAAGAAAAAATCCAATGGTATATGCAATGAGATAATGCACTACTTTAAGACGGAAATAAATACAAATAAAGGGTAATTAAAAGATACGATTTTTAAACAGAGTGGAGCAAAGAATATGAGTCAGGGCCCAAAACAGCTTCAATTCTAGTTAAGTATGACCATAAAAAAAATACACAAAAAGAATTTAAGTATACCTGAAACATAAGCCTTCATATCCAACCAAATTTTAAGATACTTCAACATCGAATTCTTTCAAACTAAATTCCCATCTTAGATCCCACCATTGAAGCTAGCTAACATACCTATATACATATATCATTTTCATTGCAACAGTAGTAGTTTCATTTTTCAATAACAAGAAAAAAGTTAAAAAACCATATATAAACTATCATTGATCTCATATACATTACAAAGACATTTTTTCCACCTTCAGTCCTTCAAAAAATTATGTACATAATGTTGAGAGGAAAAAACACATAGATATATAACTGCTAATAAAAAAGCTTTTACATTATTTTGTAAACAATAAACAACAAGGTCTGCTAGTGTGCTTTCATACATTTGACTTATAAGAGCTCATGGTGCAATATCAGTAAGATTTCAGAACATGTAAAGTGCTCAAATCAATCTGCATCAATTAACCAACAAATCTATGGTGAGATGTGAAACAATTGGACCACTCATAAGTACTTTGCAGTACAAACTAAAGAATAAAAAAGGTAAAATCCTTTGTTATTAATTAGCCAAATGCCTTTATAGATCAACAAAAAGCATTGATTATCTTACAGCTTGTGATTAATCAACAAACAACAATGATAGAGATGTCATGACCAACATTGTACATATAAATTCGTTTATGAAACCCTAGTTTAGAATTCCAGAGTTCAATCCGAACAAACAATATCAGAAACTTAAACACTAAGCTAAAAAGTATCCAACTCAGCTGATATTCAACAAATATAACAGAAAATTGAGCGGATTAATTTCAAACAAACCAGTATGAAACCCTAATTAGCCATTTCTATGCCTCAAGTTAACTCAACCTCAAAATAATGATTGTAAAGAAGAAAAATTAGATCGACTGGAAAAATTACTCTTCTTGTAACACTCAAATAAAAATATCAAAAATAAAAAACTTACTCTTCTTTCTGCGTTAAAGATCTAGATGTCCTGAAGAGGGAACAAAGATTGGGATCGAGAGAAAAATTAGAACCTGCAAAATAGAGAAAACTTGGTCAAGTCGAACTGTTAGTAGACAGAAAAGGGAAGAGCTAGATACAGAGAAAGCGAGAATAAGGGGGGGAGATTCTGAGAGATGAAGAGGGAGCGCTTCTGGTGATGACGGTGTTGCAGGGGTTCAAAAACCCTTTTCTCATCTAATGGAAGAAAGAGAGGCTAGGGCAAACAAAAAATAATAATTTCTCATAAAAATAGAAGAGGGAAAATGAAAATCCCTTTTCATTTGGGCGGGTTTTGTTTGGTGCGCGTGTTCAACAAAATTTTTTTTGCTTTATAAATTAAAAAACAAGTCTTTTGCTGCGGCGTAGGCATAAGCGCTGCAAAAAAAAAGCTCTTTTGCTGCGGGCATATTTCAAACCGCCACAAAAACTGGTCTTTTGCAGCGGGCATGCTTCAACTTGCCACAAAAAATTGGTTTTTTGCGACGGCCAAAATTTAGCTGCCGCTAAAGAGGGTTTTATGTGACGGTCATATTTGGCCGCTGCAAGAGATTCGTTTTGCGATGAAATTTTCTGGCCGCCGCAAAAAAACTTGCTGCAATAGACCATTTTTGTTGTAGTGAAATTAAGCAAAATCAAAACCTGTTATAATACTAATGGTTCATGTTCTTAGCAATTCTGGTTCTGCTATTGAAACATGTAGAATATAAACCAAGAAAATTGGTTCCTATTTGATTCTAGAGTAAACTGGTATCCCTTGATACCTCTCAGAGGTTCTAATTATTAACCACAGTATCTGGGTCTAACAAAAGGAGTAACACACAATATCCAACAACACATGTAATTGATGTTTCAATCAGTATCTTTTTTCTTTCGATGTGGCGTCGGAAGCGAAGAAACATTCGAGATTACAAGAACACACACAAACTTATAGTATGAGCTCCCCTATTGTCCTAGCTTTTCCTTTTACCTTACTTACCTGTATTTCATATTTTTTCCAAGCACTAGCTTGAAGAAAGAGGTTGGTAGTTCATAACTGTGAGTTTTAGGTTTGGCTATGGGAAAATCTTCAAGAGCTGTAAAAATGAGAAAGAAACTTATAAAGTTTATAAATTCTGTATAGAAAACAAAAATAAATAAATAAACATCACTACCATCAATGTGAACCTCATCCAATCGACCAGGATCGTAAAAATAAAACCTATTTCAAAATTCGACAAATATAATGCAGATTGCAAGAATTCATACAAAACAGGCTTATCTCTTCAAAACAAGAGAAAGAAAAGAAGCAAATTCACTTTAAAAATGAACTTACAATTGACATACAACAACGGTTTTTAGGCGACAAGAAAGTCACCGGGACCACCACCTTTGGAAATGCCCATCTATGGTAATGGTTCAACTGTTTCTAAAGGTAACACCAAACCCTAGAAATCTAAAAATGTCCCTTAACTAAATTATGATAGTGTGGAAAACAGATGCTTATGTGAGTTAAGATTTACAGTTATAGAGAAACTGTTGCCTTAAGTAACCTAATTGTGATGGTTTGTGCTCAATTGAAAAAGAGATGTCAGTTTGCCAAACCGTTAAAAAGCTTCCAAAGTTTTTTTCCATAGAAACCATAGCTATACACTTCTGTTATGATTGTTTAAAACCGTTATCTTTCTATCAACCATCGGTGATGGTTGTACTATGAAAACGTTACCGAAAGACATCTGAGACCATTTAGCAACGGTTTTTAACTACCCTAACTTTTTATTTTTTAACCGTTGATAAATGTAATTTTTGTGGCAGTTCAACAATACAATAATTTGTTATAGCTAGATCTTTTTGGGTTTTTTTTCTATCTTTTCAGGTCTGTATTGCTAGTCGAATCTTAGAGAGAGAGAGAGAGAGAGAGAGAGAGAGAGAGAGAGAGAGAGAGAGAGAGAGAGAGAGAGATAGNGAGAGAGATTTACAGCTTGCAAATTGGAGAAGATGAGAGAGTTGGAGTTCTGGAGTAGGTTTGTAGTCCAAACGAAGGCGACGAGCTAACAGCAACCTTACTAGTCTTCTTGTTAGTATGTCCAGCAGTAGGTTATGCTCCAGTAAACCTCGCATCAAGCGCGCTGTGGCATTGTATGGTAGCTTAATCAACGCATCCATGGCCTCTCCCTCACACTACGCTTTCTCTTTTTCTCTTTTTAGGTGTGTTCGCGTTTAAGTAGATGGAACTTGGCAGCACCGTGGTGGCGGGACTCTTGCACCCTGCAGCTCGGCTAAAGGCGCTATAAACGTCCATTGTTGAACCCCAGCATTCCAGGCAGTGGCGGATCCAGGAATTTTCTTCGGGGTGAGCGAGTCAATGTTGACCAGGTCAACTGAGTGAGTTGATTAGCATTAATATAATACATACACATATAATAAGAAAAATTAATGCACTTGACAAAAAAGAAATTAATTAACTACTTAATCATCTGCTACAAAGAATAAAACCCAAATTTGAAGCTCGGAAGATAAACTAAATAGTAAATATCTTGATTTTGTTTTCAATGAAAGGGAACATCTAATTAGTTTTTATATGAAGAGCTCCAAAGAAAAAGTAGAGATAGAAAGAGACCAAGGAGAAACAAAAAAAATCAAAAAAAATTTCGTTTATCTAATTTTTGTTTGTGTTGTTATTCTTTTATTTTAAACAATTAAGACACGGAGCGAGCCGGAGTAGGAACAAGAGCGAGAGTAGATGGAGACCGGATTGGATAATTAAAAAAATATCTCAATTCTTTATTTTTGGAATACCTTCGAAATGGGTGTGCAAGGTTCTTTAGTGTCGTTGGGAGTGGGAGTGAGAAATTTCGAAGAGCATCACCACTTCACAATGTAGTTCTAATTACTAAACAATAGTATCTTTCTTGGAGTAAATTAAAACATCGTCAACCATAACTCTGAACCATTAGATATTTATGTATCAGCCATCTAAAATCTATAGAGGATGTTATACATTATCATACACTTCACTTTGTAGTAGAGGACTAGACTTGAAAATGGTGTAATGACGATCAGTTACACTTTACTTTGTAGTAGAGGACTAGACTTGAAAGGGATGTACTTGTGTCACCAATACTCCCTTGATTATTAACCGAAGCAATGGTTAGAAGTAAATCAAGGTGGTCAATTAGTTTCTTAAAGGAGAGGATGGTCAACTGACCACCCTTGCATCAAGGTGGATCCGCCACTGATTCCAGGCTTTGCACCACCGATCAAAAAAATAAATAGATTGAGTTTTTAAAAATTAATTTAATGAAGAAATTAAAATATGTAAACAGCCCCAATCATACTGTATTATTGATACTAATTAATTTGAATAATATGGATTCAATCATAATCATATCCATCATGATCCCGAGTCGTACATTTACAGCTAATTTTCTGAATAGCTTAATCACAAAAAAAAGATTAACAACAAACTAATATTTTATACGCACCCCCGCATAAACCAAAACAAAAGAAAAGGAAATTAAAATTTATTTGTGATGGAGCTATCTTTGTATCATTTCATTGCATACTACAAAAATGCTACCTACAAATTTATACTTCATCTTTTTGTTAATGTTTGAGTGTATTTGTAAAGTTGGTAGTTTGTCTCATTATCTATAACGCGTTAATGACATTTTTCTTATGATCATTCACTTGCACCCTTGCTTATATTTGTCACTTGGCAATAGCCTTTTGGAAAAGTTTTATAGTTTATGTATTAGTTAGAAAATTTTGAATTTTTTCCAACATTTCTTCAAATTGTGAAAAAAAAAATAGTCGAAAATTTCAAAACAGAGCTGAAAGCTTTAGACGAAATTTAAATTTAGTATTTTTGAAACGAGAACAGTAACCCTATATCAAATTCTAGAAAGGTATAATTTTGTATTGTTTTTTTGGTGTCAAAAGCATATGTACTAATGCATGCAAAGGTGCAAATAGCACATGATCGGTATATGCACACAGCACGCCTTTGAGCTACCAATGTATGTCAAATCAACATGCTAACACCTGCTAAAACCTAAAACTAAAAGCATGATATTAGGCGACCTTTATGAAAATTAACTTTTTAAATTATCAAGAAACTAACAGAGGTGCTGATGGATTATTTAGCTATAGTTTGTATCAGTCAGTGGAATTTCTTGAAGATAACCCTAGCTCATTTGCTGAGGACCTGAAAAAAGGTCCTCTTTGAGGACAAATATGGCAAAGATCAATTGCGGAAGGTCACTTGCTAGAATAGTTAGAAGCATAGTTATCATAGTGTAGGTGTTGGTATCGAATTCATCTTTAAATAGCAAATTAATCCAATTGAAAAAAAAAAAATTGGTTGGGTCTCCTTAACCCCGGTATACCCTAAAATAAAATTAAAAAAGAAAAGAAAAATACATGGGAATTGTCCAAAAAAATCCAGGAAAATAAAATAAAATAAAGGATTGAAGCCTGATATCTCTATTATTTCTTCTTGAATAGCAGATGAGTAACCATCCATTCTTCTCCATTGTTATATCCGAAGAGCTCTGCCACAGAGATGAAAAATGTCCTCCAATACGCAGTCCATTTCAAAGCTGAATCCTTACCGTATGTTGACTCCATTATTGGCTTTATAGAATCCAAATTTTGGTCCATTCTTTTAAGCCACTCTTCACTACAAAATCAAAACAGTAGTTAACTCAATTATTATTAGAGCATCTGCTGATGCTCCAGACTAATTCAAATATTTACGCCCCACTTTATTTTCTTTTAACACCAGTACTTATTCTAACACCTTGTTTAAACCCGCATATGGGGCCATTGTGGACAGTGGCGGAGCCACCATATACCCAGTAGGGGCAGCGGCCCCCACACAAAATGTGGGAAAAAGTTTTATATAAGTAATTTGTAAACTGTTTTATATCTTTTAATTTATTATCTTCTAAATGAAAAAAAAATCGTTTAATTGGGGAAGTTGACCAGGCCTAAGAGCATCTCCAACCCTATACTCTATTTTGAAGTTCAAAAAGTGGTATTTGGAGTAAATGCTTAGTTGGCATAGCTCTAAAATGAAGTAGCACTCCAACCAAGCAAACTCTATATTGGAATATTGGACACAAATGTCATTTTAAAATTTAATTTTTTTAATTATATTCTTGTACAACTTATAACACTTCTTATTTACCCTCCGTTTACACTCACTTGTGGGCCGCTATGGAAGTGATCTAAGGAGTGATGATATATTATACTGCTACCACCACAATCATACATCCTCATCATCATAGTAAATATTTTTTTGAAATAGAACATACTACTTAAAAAAACCACAAGAAATACAATAAACTACTTGGAAAGTAGAAAAAAAAAGTCCAAAGACATGAAAAACAACAACAACAACAACAACAACA
>MVGT01002941.1:288408-314946 GCA_002174775.1 Macleaya cordata | reverse complement strand
ACTCATATTAAGCTGTAATTCCTTCTTGGTTCCAAGGTATAAATAAACATTATCTCATTTATTCAACTGCTAATTCTAGGTTTGATTTAGAGATTTCAAAGACTTGACTAGAGCTTAAACTGGGATTGATATGGAATCTGATACAATAACTCACCTAGAAGTAGAGAAGTAGATTTGCAGAAGGCATTGTCCCTCCAGTGAAGAAGTATCTAGTAATCCAATCATCTTCATTTGTGTCCTGCATAAGAAAGAAGTTCATGAAATAACTTCCTGGTATATATGTGTAAGACTTTTGTGTTATTATATATTAAATATACACCAGAAACCTCTCAAATATAAATACTAGTATCACTCAGTACCTGATGGATTTGAATTAGTCATAGAGATTCTAATTGATGAAATTTTGCAGGTTTAAATCCTTGAAGCATAAGTTTGTTGTATAGAATTTATTTTCATTTCTATATAAACTCATGTAGGGTCAATGTCATCCATAGAAGCGATTGAACTAATCATCAACAAAGATTTATTTATCGAAATCTTTCAATCACCACGATTAGATAAGTACTTCGAAAAATGTCCATAGGAACAAGTCACTGTAATTATACAGAGTACTAGAAGGAAAGTTTGTGAAGAACATGACCTAGTTGAAGTTGCAGTGAAAATTATTTGCAGTTTTGTCGAATTAATACCTCAAAATGGTAAGCAAATGCTTTATGGCAGAAGTGATAAACAAAAAGGAAACTGTCCTGTTTCATCCAGTTGGATATCTTCTTAAGAAGCTCCTTATAGTTCTTCATGTGCTGTTTGTATTAAAAGGAAAATATATATAACAAATTAATCAAATTCAGATAAGAGAACTCCCCTAGCTACTTATTACAGGCTCAAAGAATTGCTAACCTCAAACATTTCTATAGATACAATTCGATCGTAGGAGGCCTCCATTTCAAATGTGCTAATATCTGCTACAATGATCTCCACATTCTGCAACTGCAGGTCTCTGTAAATGAAAATTAACAAATCACCAGCTTTGCCAGATCCCAAAATGAACAATGTACCAGGGTGTCTTTGAAACACAAGTTTTTCGGGCGAGAAAATGAAATAAACATGCATTTCTCAAAACACTCGTGTTTGAGCTGGGCGCATGTTTCTCTTATGCGTGCACAAACTAAATACCCACCCTTTTTAGTTAATAAACCCACAGCCCGATCCTTGCACATTGTTAAATATTAAAAATAATAAAACACTCTTTACACCACCACCACATTCCCACTTACCACCAATACAACTGTCCTAGCCACCATAACCACCACTACCAACCAGGGCCGTCTCTGAGATTTGGGGGCCCGAGGCGAACTCATAGAAATGGGGCCCCTTATATAATAACAGTAGAAAATGGTGAATGTCAAAAAAAATAAAAATAAAAATAAATAACTATCCCAAATTTTTTTTGTCAAGCCAATATAGTTCTTAATTACATTGACATCCAAATAAAGGTCAATGCGAGTCATATACCCTAAAAATTCTCATATTGCCATGAAGACCACTCAAAAAATTAGATAAAACATGATCACTTAAATATTGTTCTTCTAGCATTCTTTGTTGCAAAATCATCAATTATGTTAGAATAGTCAAGCTTTGCCGCCATAACTTTCCCTTAACAATCAACTAATTAAAGATGTAAATTTAACAATTTATTTTTCCTTAACACTAAACAAAATATAATAACCAAATTTTAGAATTTCAATTTCAATTTCAATTTCAATTAAAATTGATTACATTGTAGACTATCTGATGAAATTATGCACAATAACAATTATAATACAAGCCACAAAAGATAAATTAAAATTCAACTATTAAGCATCAAGAACATTGGGGTACGATGGATAAGTGCAGAAAGTATACTACATCTGAATGAAGAATTGAAGATCTTGGGAGAGTTAGAGAGATCAGAGATAAATTGACGAAACTTTTAGGAAGAGAAAGAGAGAAGGTTAGGGTTTTTTAAGTTTTACACTTTTACCTGAACGAAGAATTGAATATATCTGTTAGCGTGTTAGTACTTAGGTTTGCCGGAAGCCAGAAGATAGGTTTGATCCAGTAAAAAAAATGAGGTAGAAGGTAAAGTGAGAAGAACGAGGCAATACCTAAAGGTAAGGGCCCAATATTTTATTTCCACTAGAGTAATTTACAGAAGTGTTTTGATTTTAAAAAATAATTGATGGGTAGAAGGGAAAAACGTGATAAAAGGGGCCCAAATTTTTTTTATTTTTAAAGTTGTTTTGGTTAGGTTTTATATTTTAAATAAATTAAACAAATGAATTTTTTTTTTGCTATACCATATTACATGCATACATATATATAAGGGTTTACAAAGTTTTGGGGCCCTTAAAAGGATGGGGACCAAGGCGGCTGCCTTGGTGGCCTTGGCCCAGAGCCGGGCCTGCTACCAACACCACTCACAAATATGCACATACCAAACACACGTTTATCATTTACGTGAGAAACTACCAAACAATTGTATGTTTTGAAGATAGCTGCATAAACTAAAACGTGTGTGTATCCAATAAGCGAGCACATTTAAAAGTGGGCACAAATACAAGAAACATTCCAAACATACATAAATTTTTTCATAAAACATGCATTCCGGCAATGATGTTTTAGGGTGTTGTCTGGAACACACATTTTATATTTATGTGCAGGCATATTGGATCTATGCACATTTAGTTTATGTGGCTATATCTAAAAGGTTGTTTGTAGTTTCTCGCGTAAATGATAAACATATGTTTAGCATGTGCATATTTACAAGTGGTGGTGGTCCTGATGGTGGAGGTTGTAGAGTTAGTAATGCTGTAAAGAATGTTTCGCTATTGTTAATATGTATTGTTTTAAAAAAATAAGTGTAGTTTTAACAAAACCTATACTTAGCGATCAGGTTGCATTTCCATTTACTAAAAAAATGTGTATTTAGTTTCTACACACATAAGAAACACATGCTTCCCAAGAATCCAAGCCCGTATTTCGCAAAATACTGGCATATTACATTTTTTTTTAGTTCGAAATAACTCAAAGAATTTAGTTATTTAATAAAAATCCGAATTCAAAATTCTGTTAATTGGGATAGGATTGAATCCAACATACCTGCATTGTTCTTCTATATGAGCTTTCTGAGTTGCTGAATTGCAAATCCCTGTAATTTTGCAGGTACTATATTTTTGTGCAATGTATAGAGAAAAGGATCCCCATCCACACCCAATATCAAGAATTGTGTGACCATCTTTTATCTGTGCTCTCTCACAATAAAGTTCCAACATTGCTTGCTCTGCATCTTCTAAGGTCTTGGACTTATCAGAGAAGTAACAACAGCTGCACAATTAAGTTCATATCTCCAAACAATTTAATTAGCTTTTTCAGAAAGTAGCTAGGTAGGTCTATTGTTTTATACTTGGATGGGCCGAGTCTGATATGAGGCCTCGATATCAGCCCATCCCGAGGCCCATCCGGACGAAGCCCACCCATTCTCAATATTTTTATTTTTATATAAGTTAATTTGCAAAGTCTATGGAGTTTATAAGTTTTTCTTCATTTAAACGCAAAAAAACATATGTCATGTAAATTGAAACATAAAATTTCTTTAATAAAAGTTCGTAATTTTAAAAAAAATTGGTGGGCCCAATCCTCAAGTGAGCTCATTTAGGCCCAAATTGACTGGGCTTTAGACTTGGATCAAATTCTTGGATTTTGGTTAAGCCCCAATCAAACTGAGACCAACAGATTCCAAGCCCAATCTTAGCTTAATCTATTTAATGGCGAGACGACCCAATCCCGAGCTCAATGCATGAGTAACTAGGGATGGAAAGCCCGATCGACATCCTTGCTTGGCCCAAGGATTTGATCGTGAAGTCGAGCGATGGTTTTGATGTTGGTCTGGCATGCCCAATTGATCTCCTCTTTCTTCTTCCTTCAGCCCCCGGCCCCAACCGCTGTCGGTCTAAGATCTCCCATCGTGATCGAGATCCCTCTCTCATTCTCTTACTTTTCAAGGATATAAGGCCCAGATTGAGCCCATCTAGCTAGGCCCAAAGATTAGGTCTTGGACTTAGGCTTGGGCTCACCCTTGAGTGTCTTGAATTTCGAACCAACTCAGTTGCTTATCCTTTTATAGGCATCTGAAAAATATCTTCTGTTGGCAGTATTTTGTTTCTATCCAAGGTCTATAATAATCACACAATATTATAGACCGATTGCTTTGGAACTAGTTTGTGCGGGAAAGACGGTCAGGTTATCTTTGGTCCCGGAAATTGATCGGAATCAGAAAAAGATGACATCCTTGATCGATGAGGAGAAAGACGCTCTCAACCTTTCCTTTTCTGGCAACCAGAATTCAAATTCAAAATTTGAATTCGTATACGGATCCTCGAGACTTGCAAAGCAGAATACCGCTGATTGTGGAGAGCCTGTCTCCAGAGCTGACAAAAGCAAAAGTAAGAAAACTGATAACAGATTCTCGCCATTGGTGGAAGTTGAGGAGGAAGAAGGAGACGGTGCTGACCTGGCTATGCTGAATCGGACAAAGCTTAGGCCCGCCAGTAGAAAGAGAAAGAGGAATAGAGCTTTGGGCCGAGTTAAGGAACAGTTTAAAACTCGTAAATTGAGGCCCAAAGAAACAAAATGGGTTTACAGACCTAAACAATTAGAGCGGAGCGAGTCGAGTATACCTTACCCTGCTTTGGGGTCCAATAAGAATGGAATATCCATAGGGATCCAAACAGAAGTGTTTCAAACTAGCTCTACAAGCCCAACACCGGTAAGCTTTGAAACCCACTTTTCTTCCCGTGAAGAACAAGACCAAGCACTCATACTGCCAAGCCCACCCCTATCAGAGAATAAGAATATAGAGACAGATGTGAATTCTAGGGATGGGGTTGAAGACTCTGTGTCTACGGATGATGATGGAGAACAGATTGAAGAATCTCAGAATCCGGTGAAGGATAGTATTTCTCTCAACGAAACACCAGTGCACAAAGAGCTTGATCCACTGGCCTTGAGTATGGAGGGAGGAGAAATCAACATCAGGATTAAAGATATATCTCGATACAAAAATTGTGGCATGATCTATCATTTGATGGATCTAGTTATGGAGATTTGCAGAGAATTGGGGGCCGTTTATGAAGGTAACGAACACATCATGAAGGACTTGCTTTCAAAGGTGGCTGAGAAGCATCAAAATAATTTCAGGACGGATGAAGAAGGAGATTTAGCAGATGGGTCTGATTACTGCACGGAATCGGACGAGGAATCAGGGGAAGTTGACGGTATTAATGGAGATTAAGCTTTTATCCTGGAACATTCGAGGCCTCAATTCCTTCGATAAAATTAATGCGGTGAAGGAAATCATCAAGAAAGAGAGACTTACAGGCTTAGCAATCCAGGAAACCAAGATGGTCAAGGTTACGGAATGGTTTGTCAAATCTCTCTGGGGTTCAGACAATTTTGATTGGGCTTGTTTGCCGTCTAATGGGAGATCTGGCGGAGTCATCCTTATTTGGGACGAATCTGTGATGAAAAAGGAAAGAGTTCTGGTCGGTGATCATTCAGTCTCGGTCGAAATTTCTACAGTTGGGGAGGATTTTAGGTGGGTGTTTTCTTCGGCCTACGCTCCTAACTCTGCAGAGGACAAGCTAATTTTCTGGGAAGAGTTGGAGCTCACCAGGACGTGGTCCCAATTGCCTTGGTGTTTAGCAGCAAACTTCAACGCTACCAGATTCGACAGTGAACGCAACAAACCAGGTGGTTGTAGGAGGAATAGGAGGGCTCTAAACAATTTCATCTCTAAATACAACCTTATTGATTTGCCTTTGGCTGGAGGTAGTTTCACATGGTCTGACATGAAAGAGAGACCTTTGATGTGCCGACTGGATAGGTTTCTCATCAGCCACGAATGGGAGCAGAAATACCCGAAGGTGATCCAAATTCGTAAATCCAGAACGATATCTGATCACTTCCCGATCCTGCTCAACGCAAACGGCATTATCAGAGGTAAGCCTCCCTTTAGATTCGAGAATTTTTAGTTATCAAACGATGATTTTGTGGACTTGTTTAGAGTCTGGTGGTCTAACATTTCTTATGAAGGACGTCCCAGCTATGTGTTGGCAAAAAAATTGCATGATCTTAAATTCATGATTAAGAGATGGAGTAAGGAGACCTTTGGGGAGGTAAATTTTAAATTGGCCACCCTCACCGAGTTGATAACTGAGCTGGACAGTAAGGAGGAGACATGCTCGTTATCTTCCCAGGATCTAAATGATAGAGAGATGGCTAGAAAGGAGATCAACACTTTGTTATTGATGCGGGAGAGGAAAATCAGACAGAGAGCTAAAGTGAAATGCATTCAGGAGGGAGATGAAAATACGAGGTATTTTCACATGATGGCTAATGCTAGAAGACGAGCCAATTCAATTGTTAAGACGTCGATTGATGGTAAGGATATTGAGGATCAGGATCAAATCAAGGCAACTTTCAGGAATTATTTTATGGGTTTGTTCACTGACAGTAATTCTTGGAGACCCAGCATCGATAACATTAATCTCCCCAAAATTTCGAATGAAGACAGAGTTTGGCTGGAGAGAAAGTTTGATGAAGAAGAGGTGTTTAACTCTCTGAAGTCGCTGGGGGCAAACAAATCTCCGGGTCCCGATGGTTACACATCCGAATTTTACAAGACAGTCTGGCATGTGATTAGAGAGGATGTTTTGGCTGTGGTTCATGAGTTTTGGGAGGAGGAAAGACTAGATTGGAGACTGAACCTATCCAGTATTAGTCTTATCCCAAAAAAAATCGATGTCAAGACTCCCAAAGACTATAGACCGATTAGTCTTGTGGGAAGTTTCTACAAAATCCTCTCCAGAATGTTAACGGACAGATTGAAGATGGTCATGCCTAAGATTGTGTCGCAATTTCAAGGTGCTTTTGTGAGTGGGAGACAAATACTAGACGGTGTGCTGATAGCTAATGAATGTGTGGATTCTAGATTAAAGGCTAATGAATCGGGATTGATTTGTAAAATCGACATTGAGAAAGCGTATGACCACGTCAATTGGGATGTGGTGAGACACTTGTTCGAGTTGGGTGGGTTCGGTAATAAATGGTGCAACTGGATGTATTGGTGCATGTCTTCGGTGCAGCACTCGGTATCTATTAACGGTGAGGCAACGGACAAATTCAAGCCTACTAGGGGAATACGACAAGGGGATCCTCTATCACCCTTTCTATTCCTGCTAGTGGCTGAGGTTTTATCTTTATATATGAAAAAAGCAGTGGAGATGGGCTGGTTAAATGGCTTCAAAGTGGGAACCCAAGGTCTTCAAATTACCCACCTGCAATTCGCAGACGATGTGGTATTTTTCCTAGGTGCTAAGGATGAGGAGATGTTTGTGCTAAAAACTATCTTGATCCTTTTTGAAGTCACAACAGGAATGAAGGTCAACCTAGAGAAATCAACTGTCACAGCTGTGGGAGAAGGTATATCGACTGAGTATTTTGCTGAAATTCTGGGATGCAAGGCTGACTCTTTACCCTTGAAGTACTTAGGACTTCCCATCGGGACTGCAGCAAAATCCAAAAAAATTTGGCAACCGGTGCTGGATAAAATAGAGAGAAAACTTAGCATGTGGAAGAGAAAGTTTCTATCCAAAGGAGGCAGAATTGTGCTCATCAAAAGTAAACTTTCTAACCTTCCTATTTACTTTCTTTCTCTTTTTCCTTTACCCAAATCAGTTGAAGCTAAGATGGTTTCTATCATGAGGAGCTTTCTTTGGGGTGCATCTTCAACCAAAAAGAAGATTTGCTGGGTGGGATGGAAAAAGATCACAAAATCCAAAAGCAATGGTGGATTAGGTATTAGGGATCTGTCAAAAACTAACTCAGCTCTCCTTTCCAAATGGGTGTGGAGGTACTGTTCAGAGAAGGAGGCATTGTGGCGCAAAGTAGTAGATGGAAAATACAAGGGTATAAATGGCCATTTGATGCCTGTATCTACAAATGCTCCTTATGGTACAGGTATATGGAGACATATTTTGAAGCATAAAAACAACATTACTGACAATTCAATGATTCAGGTAAGGAACGGAAGATCTACGCTGTTTTGGATCGACAAATGGATCGGTGACACTCCATTAAAAGACAGATTTCCTCAACTATTCAAGCTCTCTAGGTGTAAACGTGCACCAATATCTGAGGTGATCACTGATGGCAATGGTTTGGATTTCAGATTTAGTAGAATAGTGAATGATGAGGAGAGAAGAACCCTGATTGAGTTGGTGCAGCTACTTGACCAAGCACAGCCACTCAACTCTGGAGAAGATGAATTGAAATGTAAATTTGCTCCAGGTAATGTATTCTCTGCAAAGGGGTGTTACATGGACATTATGAAGGAGAATGATGAAGCGTGGGAAGACAAACTTATCTGGAGAAGAGAGATACCTTCTAAGGTTTCCTTTTTTATTTGGTGTGCTGCTAGGAATGCCATCCCTACGATTGACAACTTGAGGCGCAGAGGTTTAGTCATCATCAACAGATGCTACCTTTGCAACAAGGATGAAGAGACGGTTCAACACCTTCTGCTCACTTGTCCTTTTACTATGGCAATCTGGAACTACTTTATAAACTCGGCTAGATTCACATGGGTTCAAGGCAACAGCATATTAAGCACCATTGAAACTTGGCAAAGCTGCACGTTGCACAGGAGAGCAAAAAAGATTTGGATTTTAATCCCATATGCAATCTGCTGGTCCATTTGGTTGAGTAGAAATGAATGTGCCTTTAACGATAAGGAGATTGTTTGTGAGGATCTCATCATTAGAGCCAAAAGTTTAATGTTCTTATGGGGTTTGAGGGGGGATATCTTCAAGAACTACTGCTTTATTGATTTATTAAAAGGCTGGGAGGCTTTTATGTCTATGTAAATCCTCCCATGTTTGTAACGTATTGTTGTTCTTTATTTTTCTTCCTCTAATAAGATTTTAGCCTTTACCCCCCTCAAAAAAATAAAAAAATAATCACACAATATAAAAGCATTAAAAGTCAATTGGTCAACAGAATCCACAATAATCTTCCACCGAAGTATAAGCATCTTAACGAATTGTTGTTTTCTCACATATAAAATCATATTTTCATATATGATTTCGTAAATTCGACTACTCAGATTTAATATATGTCCGTTACATATATGATTTCGTAAATTCGACTACTCAGATTTAACAAAATGATCTCTCCGTTAATGAGACAAATTTTTTTTTTTCCTATTGTGTTATGTTTCTCTTAAGGAACCAACATGATGAAATATGAATTTCCCAATCAAATAATTTCAAGGAGTCAGATAATTTTACCTGTATTTCATATATTTTCCAAGAACAAACTTGAAGAAAGAGGTTGGAAATTCATAATGTTGGGTTTTAGGTTTATCAGTCTTGATGGCTATTGGCATCTCCTCAAGAGCTGTAAAAACAAAAAAAAAAATTACAAATTAATATATAAGTTAATAAATTTAAAAAAAAAAGAAAAAAAAGAAATTTTCACAAACTTATTAATCAAATTTCGTCCAATGAAAAGTGCTTAATTAAAATTTCCATCCACATTTTGAGTCGATTATAATTCCAATAGTCAAAATTCTAGAGAGAGAAAGAGAGAGAGAAAATTACAGTGAGCGAATTGAAGGAGATCAGATAGCTGGAGTTCTGAACTAGGTTTGTAACCTAAACGAAGACGACTTGCTAACAACATCTTCGTGAGTTTCCTTATCACCACGTCCGGCAGTAGATTTCTCTCCAGTGAACTTAACATCACGCGCACGGTAGCATTGTACGGCACCTGAATCAACGCATCCATGGCGTCTCTAACTACTTTCTCTCTCTACTTTTTCTCTCTAATCTTTCAAGAAGATGGATGGAAGGCAGCCCCTCTCTCTCTTTATAGTCTCTATCTACTTGAGGCGCTTGGTTGGATTATTCGTACGTTTAAGTATTTTTTCTAGCCGCCCGATTTGAGGGATGATTTCTAACCATTGGATTTGAAGACTCTAAATCACAGGTGGGGCCCGAAAACTCATTGGGATCATGTGCCACCAAGGATGTGCCATCCCTAGTTAGATTTCGACATATGGCTAAAATTTAGAACGGCACAAGGACGAGTATTATTCGGTTAATAAGAATTGTAATACGGTCAACATTCGGTCAATCATTCGTTGTAAGAGAAATATTTGATTTAAAGTTAATTCGTGTATAATATTTTTCACATGTACAAATTTGGCAATAAAAATTCGGGAATATGCCAAGTCTTCTAGATGCTTTATGGAGTTCCGAATGTGTCGATGAAGAGAGAAATTGAGAGAATTGGGGTCCTTATAGACAAAGAGAGAAAACAAAAAAGGGTCCTTAAATAATTAGTTAAGGTTTTTTTTTGTATTTTTTTTTTTTGTATTGAAAGTCCGATAGTTATTAAATAAAATAGGAGTATTTTTTACCCGTTTCGTTTTCGATTAAAATATGTTTTAAACGTTTTAGTTAAAAAATTTGTGTATTATTGATTAGGTTTCATTTGGATAGAAGTATTAAACGTTATTCGAAAATACGGAAAGTATAAGTATTAACAGTTCGGCATTACTACAGGGACACCAGATTTTGACATCTAAAATTACATCTGTTTATTTTATTGATTGGAAACCAATCATAATAGTTGTTGAAAAAATATTATTTCATTTCAGCCCCTCATACCACTTTTAAAAAGCAGATGTAATCTTTTGGTGTCAAATTCTGGTGTTATTCTAACAAAATTCAACCGCGAATAATTCGGGTGATTGCTAACACGGGTGCCAACGTGAATTTCTTCTTCAAAATGAACAACGTTTGACAATCGGATTTGAAACAATTGATGGTGGGGCCAACGACCTTAAATAGTGTGCCACGAACATGGGCTCACCTGACTTGTGAGTGATTGACTTTTCTGGCCATGAACTTTTGTGTGTAGTTGACGTGGCCCATCGTGAATCATGAAAACCATAAGAGGAGGTGAACTGGTGACTGTAGGACACCTGTGTCTGACCGGTGAAATGACGATTTTACCCTTATGGACATGTTTGGACACTTCAAACAAGTAAAAAATAATTTTTTGAAGTTTGGGCAAATATTATGGACACCTCAAACAATCAAATCCTTCCCCTATCCCAAATTTAAGACTGGAGTAAGAGGTTTGAAGGAGCGGCCAAATTTGTGTGGCACGACACTAAGAGTGCCGCAGGGGTACTAGGTGTGTCGTTTTATATCAATTAAATTCGTATATATCTTTATATCTATTTTAATTTCCATTGATTAACTATTACAATCATGTAGAGCCACATACATAATATATTAAAATAATTAGAAAGGAGAAAAAAAAGTAATAGATGTGTCGCACAACACAATCTGTGCAACGATGGCACTACTAATGCTGTTTGGGCATAGAAGCCCATGGTTCTTGCCCTCCCTCTCTTCCTGAAACCCTCAAATTTTTGAGTTCCCATGGCACTTGTCCTTAAAGATGTAGAATATAAGGATCGAAACTGAACCAAAACAAGTTTAGGTTCACACTCTTTATTGTTACACTCATCTTACACTTCCATGCGAAGCCTACGTACACATGATCAAAGAACGTACACATGATCAAAGAACTGAATTATTACTATATGAGCCCATGCTTAGTACACCGTGAATATTCGCAAATTTCAGAAGTGATGTATTGGACTTTTTTGAAGGAGTTGTTTACAACCCAACTCTTCTCGAGTACAGGATCCGGCTTGTACCTTTACAGGCAGCTCATTTGCCAAGTATGGCTCAAATTTTTTTGAAATAACCAACTAATAACATAATACTCAAAAGGGTCAAAAATGAAAACTTTAAATATTGGTGAGTTTGGTGATGTAGCTTAGCCTTTATGTCATGGCACTACATAATACACAGATTGGGACAAAAATTACAATGGTTGATTGTTTGCACTAAATTTCAACCCATTAAGAAGAAAATGAGGGTAGTAGGTCCACTAATGCACTGTGTTGTTCTTAAACATCAAAAGTTAGGTTGAAAATTAACAATAATATTGATGGTTTAAAAAGTTTAAAATTTCAATAAAATTTTTTTATGGTGATAAATTTAAAACAATTATTGATAGTTTACAATGATGTACATGATGAAAAGAACTTCATACCAAAAAAATAGAAAATGAGTCCTTAGGTCATTTCTCTGTAGGTCCCACATAGTAGTATAACACTCGCCACTCATGTAAACGAAAAATGGTATAAGTTAATGCTCTCCTCATCAAGTAATACTAGCTCCCATACCCGTGCAAGGCACATGGGCTTTTTTTTTAAAAAAAAAATTAAATTTTTTTATTAAATAATTAGAAAGTTTAGTTGTTTTAGAATTTTAATTACTATAAATTTTTAAGGAGAGAATTTCAGGGAAAAAGAGATTTATTATAATTAGAAAATTTAGTTGCTTTAAGATTATAATTACTATAAATTTTTAAAGAGAACTTTTAAGGAGAAAGAAATTTGAGAGAGAAAGTAACACGTGACATAATTTAAGAAAAATGCTTGTGAGAGTGACATGTGGGAAAGAAAGGCTTCTCTTATAGTATATCAAAAGATAATGCTATACTTACAGCAGAATCCAACAGAATTGAAATCTAATGGTAGTGAATATTCACACATCCTTGTGATTTGCATCACATACTTTCATGATTTGCGTCAAACCAAAAACTGTTCCTTTCTGTAGATTATTCTGTAAGTTTTTCGATAACCCTAGCACTACCGTATATCAAATAATATATTGGTTTGTTTGGATGGGGGATTCCTAGGTAGGGATTCAGTGGGGACCAGGGATTCATGTTTCCCTGGTCTGTTTGGCTGCCAAGAATCCCTGGAAACTTGTTTCCCAGGGAAACATGTTTTCCAGCAAATCCCTGTTTTGGAGTCCTACCTCCCCCCTTAGAATTTGATGGAATTCTAAACTAAGGATTCACTATGTATGCACCCAACTCAATGTAGATTACACCCCACAAAATTAAAACAACAAAATAGAGATTTTCCTTGGATTTTAAATGGTAACCAAACAAACCAAAGGATTCAAGCTTCCAAGGATTCATGAATCCATGGATTCTTTTATGGTTGCCAAACAAACCAAAGGATTCATGTTTCTAGGGATTCATGTTTCCAAGGACTCATGTTTCCCAGGGAAACATGAATTCTGCATCCAAACACACTATATGAGAAGTTTGTCACCTATACAAACAGAAGAGTATGGAAGTTGAGGAAAATGAATCAAATAATAAAGGAAAAAACTATCGCTTACACAAACAAGAAAAGTATGGAAGTTCAGGAAAATGAAGATCAAAACATATTCTTGCACGTTATAATCGTAAACCCTGTATTCTAGTTTTGAGTTCAAACAAGTACCCTCACCTGAAACCTACATTTCAAGATCTGTTTTCAACAACCAAAGGTGTAAATTAGCTAAAGCAGTTCAAACATTTAGCAAGCAAAAACAAAATTTTACAAGTCATCTTGTGTACAAGACTGTTCTGACTGGTTGGTCTCGGCTGAGTAGTTGGTTTCCGTTGAATTTTCCATTCCGTTTGTAGGCTGATCAGGTTGAACTGGTATGGGCTGCATTTCCAGTTTCTTCTTCTCCTTCAATATCACTTGCCTTGGCATCACATCTAGTAGAAAGCTTCCTCCATTCCATATAGATGCAGAGACTTTGAGTATTTGGAAAATCACGTGCATTTCGTATGACAAGAAGATTGGTACCGTTAATGCCATGGTTGCAACGGTAAAGGCAGCTTGGAGCAGGATATACATGAACATGCGGTTCTGATCCCCTAGAAGCCCGCTCAAACGCCACCATACATTGTTTGCTTTTTGAGCTTTCTTTGAGAGTTCCCTGTCAAAAAGCAGAGTAACGTGAAAAGAAAATGGAAGATTAATACTTCTGCAGAAGAGGGATTTCGTATTACCCCTCCCCCATGAACTTAGTCATTGTTAACTATTCAAACTGCTAATGACACATCCATTTGACTTAAATACAAATTAACATCTTTTTCCCTCAAGTTTTTTTTTTTTTTAATTTGCCCATCAAGTTTTGAAATGCCCAAAATATTCAAATGACTGATGACAGACGATTTCAAACTTTAAGGGCAAAGACGTCAATTGAACAAAGTCAAACAGCCATGTCATTAGTCTTTTGAATCGTTAACAGCCGTTTGACTCAGTTCATAGAGGGGTATTACTAGAGTTTAGAAGTATGGGGAGGTAATACTAATTTCAGGTAAATGATTGGGGGGCTAAACTCCCAACAAAATTAAGAGAAAGAGACTGAACCTGTAAGATGTCATTACTTCCGGATCCCTTAACAGCCTTTGACGACGTAGGACATTAACAATGAGAAAATAGAGAACCTGCCACAAGGTGTAAGCAACTAAGGGAACAACAAAGAGCCATGTCCAAAGGTAGGATTTGTCTTCTACGTAGGGCCATGAAGCTCTGCGACTAGCACTTCCCTCTGGATGCATAGCTTCAAAAGTTGCTGGATCCCACCATCGAATAGTAAAGTAAACAATCCCTAACAATGACAGCAGCACATTGGAAGAGTTAAAGAAAATCCAAGAGTGGCACAAGTGCAAGGAGGAAAACAAAACTCTGACAAAATCTCATAAGATATTCCTTATAGTTGGGAAAGAAAAGTGTGGTTTGCTCTACACAAGATCTTTTTGTGTCTTGCAACACAGATCTCCCATTGCTCATAAAGAATATAGTTGCCATGAATGAATGGTCTTATTAAATTCAACTAAAACTAGTCTTACAATGTTTTCCTTCAGAAATGAATTACACAAATAAGAGATATAGGCGGAGCTTTTTGAGTTAGGCTTCAAAAGACTTATAAAAGAAAGCTCAGCAACAAACCATTTAGTTCTACAAATAAAAGCGTCCATGAAGAAAAGAATATAACTTGTATGCCCACTAAGAGGTTTCTATCCGTGATTGAACACATTACCTTTAGGTTTTCAAACACAAGAAGTGGTATGGAATTACTTTATATCGGTTGCTGTTGGTAACAGGTCTGGTTCCACGAGAAAGGGTTAGAGTTTGCCAACAGATGCAAGGTTTATTCTTTAGAAATACGTTAGTAGAAATGTAGAATATGTATATAAAGTGGAGTTCTTGCTCAAAACAGCAGCACAGGCAGAGGTGGGCTAACAAGCTTAGAGATTTTTTCGAATGACATTGATAATTCAACAACATTACCCTCAATTCTCAAATTTTATAGGATACTTAAAAAGAACAAGTTTTTACAGCTGTCACAGATTTTTATACTTCAATTCCGAGAATGTGTCCCAACTGCAAAATGGTATTTGGGCCATTATTGTACCTCAATCATTTGTTCCATCACGTAGCACCAATAAAGTCGTCACGGGACTTGAGAGAGAAACAATGACTGAGAATTTTCTTTTCAAAGAAAAATATTTCTTTAAAATATCTATCCATCACTTCATGAATTGGACTAAAGCAATATTCTAGCTTCCATTAGAAGTAGTTCCCTTTTTAAATTGGATAAGACCAAAGCTCTATATCAAAGTGTTTGAAGAGGACACTATATCAAATGATAGTAATTAACGTCAACTAGGCTGCTTACAATATTAACATCATAGTAATTTTCTAGTTAAACTGGTGTAATTTTAAGGATCAATGTTTACAATCTATTGCCTTACAAACGAGTGATTATTGTCTGACTAAAAAAAGCTGATTTTTCATAAGAATGACACAAAGTCTGTCCCAGTCTTGAGAAAATAATTTTGAAATAGAAACAAGAAGAAGATTATGGTAGATATTGAAGTGAGGATTTAGACATGTGAAACGCGCAAAATAAAGGTGAACAGAGAAAGATGCTTTTGAGGTGTTTATCAGAAAACTGGGGGAAGGGTAATCAACAATTACCGAGCCAAGAAAAAAAATGTCAAAAATGAACACTAACAGTAGCTGGTAAAATCTAGTGGTAGCTAGACATTGAGGAGACTGAATTACACAAAGATTTAGGCCAAGGTAACCATAAAATCACTCTAACTAATTAATGAATAATGGATACTTCCTTGGCCTACTTTTCAGTTTTCAGAACCATTTGAAAATGTAGCATTCTGAAACTGTCTTTCCTAATAAGTAGATTGGAACTTGCTTCCAGAGATGGCTTAGACAATAAAAGATATCTTTGTGAGACTTCATCAATCATCACATGAAAAAAAAATTTTAAAAAAAAAAAGAGAGAGAAAAGAAGAGGGAAATACAAGGACCAAAACAATTGTTTCTCACCATGAACTTGCTTCCGGAGATGGCTCAAATGGAGAGTATAGTAGCCAGTGTAGTGCAACCACTAGAAACTTGAGAAACATTATCTAACCAAAATATATTGTTAGTATTATCCCACATCGCCTGGGCACTTTGGATTTGTGAAGTTTATAAGCCTTGGGCAACCCTCTCCTCGCAAGCCGGTTTTCAAGGAGAGTTAGGCCCAATGGGCCTTAACATATACAACTAAGAAGTATAACTTTATGCACTTGAATAGGAAGCTCACAACAAGTTAACAGTTGCATAATAGCTGCAACTACCTGATGACTATAAAGGAAAGCCATTCAGTGAATCTGAGGTCTACAAAGGAAAGTCATTCAGGGAATAACTCACCAGGTAAAAGATGTATCAGGACACTAACAATTTTGTCGACAGAACTGAATACCAGACTACAACGCCACACAATTAATGCCCATGCCAATGGTCCCTGCAGCAGCATTCCAGAAGTTATAGTGTAAGAACTTAACTGCTTTACTCATCCTCATGGTGATAGACAAGCTGTATAATACACATACCTCTGCAAATGAGAAGCAAACCATGAAAAGCTTTTCGTTTCTTGGATATAAGAGAAGCATGACCAGGAAAATTGTATTCGCGTAGTAGCAGAAATCCTGAAATACAAAAGAACAATAATGAGACTTTGCATGACACGGAACTTTGGTACACTAAAATTATGTACTACTATGAATTATGGGGTTCATAAGCCAATTACATGCCCAACTTCTCTGCTATTTAACTGACAGTATTTACCTCGTAATAGTGTCAAGTTTCAAAAACTATGGAATATTCTTATATAGATCTTGAGGAACGATAGTTCAGGTGAAACATTTCACCAGGTCTACTGCAACCAAGGTCATTATCAACCTATCTATCGAGCACTTCTAGAATCAGGATTCTAGATGCTTAATTCGCTATTTCAACTATAAAGCTTGCTCCTTTATTTGCCATCCTTTCCAAAGGACCGTTCAAGATCCAAAAGTTGGGATCTTTCATAAGCATGTAATGATGAGATTATTCCAGAATCTTGTGCATTTTTTCATCCTTCTAAACAGGTGATAAACTAATGATGGCCGTGTCTCAAATTCTAGTACTCCTAGGGATTTTGGTCCGACACTTCATAATATCCTTCTGCTGCTTATTTCCTTATTTAATTAATAATTACCAACAATTGGAATTCTACCTTTTAGAATTCTTTTCAATTAAGACCTTCCAAATTGAACCCTTTTTTTTATCGATTTCAAACCAAAACTTCCTCTGTGGCAAAACAGGGAAACATTGTGTATCTTCTTGTTCATTGGTACAATACACAAAAATCAAACTACTAGCTTATTATGACTCAGATATCAAAACATAATGTCGAGCCCAGAAGTCATATATTTCAAGATTCATCAAACCCAACATCCATACCCAAGTACCCAACTCAAACTTTGACACTCATATCCGAACCAAATCAACGTAAACTTGTCGTCTTCCTGTCTTCTAATCAAATCTAAATCTTTTCATTAACTGACACATCAAAAGTCATAAAAGAAGTTTCTCAACATTAACCTAGAAGAACGATTCATAAAAGTCAATTAAGTAACAAAACTCAATAAGAACTAGAAACTCAACCTCTGCTCATGCATACCAGAAAAAAACAACTAAACAAATAATATTTCATAACTCGAAAGGCTTGAGATGAATCAGTGCTTACCAGAAGGTAATAATGCCATTTCTTGAACCGATAGTATATCCATCGAAGAGGAACAAAAATCACATAGAACAAACAGTATACATATGGAATATCTTGTGGTCCTGAAATAGAAAATCAACAAAATGAATCAAACAATTCAAAATTTTGCCCTTTGAATACTCATTCTAACCAATCTAAAACTGTCAATTATACTCACTTGATCCCAAAATGAAGCAAAATGCACCAAACCCAAGAACCCCCAATAGATGAGTCACCTAAACAACAAAGAAAACAAAAAAAACAAAGATAACTTCAAACAAAAACCCAATAAAGTTTATGAACTCAACGATCCAAAAACATGAACATGAGATAAAACTCAATCCAAATGAACAAACCCACTAATACAAATACCTAAAATTCGAAAAAATTGAAACAAACAGACCTTATTGATAAAGCGCTCGTGTTCTTCAGCCTGCTTTGCGATTTTAACGGCTTGTTTTGATAAAATCTCCTTGGTTTGAACAGCTTGTTTTGATAAAATCTCCTTTGTTTGAACAGCTTGTTTCGATAAAATCTCTTTTGTTTGAGCCACTTTCTACAAAAAATAAAACAAACCCAGATCAAAAACCAATAAAACTTCTTTTTGAAGATCATACGTCATTGATTCTGCTTTTTACCTTAGTTCTATCGCTGAATCTCTGCTTCACCGTTCGAAATGAATCTCCATCATCAATAGTTTCTTCGTTGTTTGACATTTTTTTTTCTTTTGTACCTATAAATTTCTATTGCTGAGGATTTTGGGTTCTTTTTTTTTTTTTTTGTGATTCTAATAATAATTCTTTGCTTCAAAGCGAAGAAGATGAAGAAGCCTGCAAAAAGGGCTGGACTTCGAAAATATGACGAGAGTTATGGAATTTTCTTGTCTTCTTACACATGTTACCGTACACCTTATTATACACAACTAACTAAAAATTCTATAATAATCCCACTTAAAATATTATTATTATGTAGATATGATGTCACGTGAGATTACACTTGATTTACTGCTTTGGGATCATTTTCAAATGAGTAGTGTTCTTTGAACCGACTAAGTTAGAAAAGTTCGGCCGGATGCTTATGGGACATGGTTGGTTCCACTGCCATGCAAGTTGGAAACCCTTCAAAATATTTTTGGGAGGAAAAAGTGGTAGATCCCATCCTGCCATATAAGAGTCGGGTACAGTTTTTGTAAAGCCATCGATCCAAACATTATTTTCGTTTTCAAAGAGGAGGGATACGTGGACCACATATACATTGCCCCATTGAGACATATGTGATGATTCAAGGGCTGATGTTTTTTCTATCAAAATGCATGATCACCTTACATGTAAATTATCCTCACTGTAATTTAGATCACAATATAAAAATTTTAAAGCAAACCCAGCTAGTTGAATTAGTATAGTATGTTGGTGTTGATAGCGTAAATTTGAAAATGTTGGAAGACTATGCACAATTCAAGAGAGTTCTTTTATTATCTTTGTTGATCTTCCTATGTTTGCAAGGTGGCATCCAAATTTAACAATAGTGAATCTACTATTAAACATCAACAAAATTTTAATAAGATTTCAAAACGCATGTGACACCACTTAAAATTTTGGTACCTTTGGCATTACTTTTAAAATTTTACAGGGATGTGATCTTTTAATTAGTCTAAAAAACGAAAACAAAAAACAAACTTCCGATCATCTTTGTATGGGTCCTACAAAGCAGTGCATAAGTGATGTGTTTAAGTAATGCAAATGGACCCTAATCCATATATTATCATATTGTACCATTTGATTCCCTCCTCATTTACAAGGTGGTTGTGATCATTTGATACTAAAGGTTAATGATTTATTTGCGTTCTTATTAGCATTTTCTCTTACATTAGGCTTCTATATTTACTTGATGTGTTACCAATTAAATTTAAAAAAAAAATTAATAAGAAATTAGTGTTCCCCTTATTCCCTCTAGGTCTAAGAGGTTTCACGTTTCACATTAAAAAGTAACTTTACGGATGAAATCAGGGATCAGGGATGAGTATAGAATTTTCTTTGTTATATAGTGAATTTGGTTGTTTGTTACAGATAGAAATAGGAAATATTACTTTGATGTTTATTAATGTAATTTTATATGGGTTCTTGTATTCTGATCCCCAAGATTAAATACTACTTGCAGGTCTTTGTATATATTTTGTTTCTTTTGAGCAATTCAAGGAGCATTTAAACAAACAGGATATGTTTCTTTGTTTTTTTTTGCCAAACCCAATGTTCTTTAAAACTTCATGTGTTTCATTAAACATTGAAAGTGCCTCTTCCTTGCATTGCCTTTCTTATCTAGTTACCTTATCGATCTCCACATTTTAACTTGTGGGAAGAGAATCTAACACGAAGGCATTAGCCAATGCCATTGAATTCAAGTTTCTCATTGCATGAACAAAATTTTGGCCCTATTAACCTAGCTAAAATGGATATTCTTTTGAGTAACGATACAGAAAGATTTTTTGGGAAGGTTTTTCTTGTAGGCCCATATGAAGATGATCTCAAGGTTGATTTTTAGCGAATATGATTTTCTTACCATGCAGATCATTGCCACCGAAAATCATATCATTCTAAGACTTATAACTCCCTCATCTAAGTGGTGAAATTTTGAGTCTTTTATTTCACTGTTAAAATTTAGATGTTAGTTTTAAAGGGGGTTAAAAGTTTTAGAACGGTATGATTTTTGGTGAGGATGATCTAAATAGTGAAGAGATCATCCTCACAAAAAATCAGCCCTTAGATCATCTCCAAGTGGGTCTACAAGAAAATTCTTCCAATAATAGTACTCTATTCTTTTTTGTGTGAAGCCTACATGGATCCGATTGTTAATTTATGGTGAAGATGTTCTCTTCACCATGTAAAACATCATATCCAGAAATCAGTCAATTCTAAAACCTCAAACTCCCTCAAATCAACCCTTAAAAATAGATAAATTTTAAGTATCTTTTTCTTTACCATTGATTTTTCAAGGAATGTTTAAGGGGTTAAAAGTTTTAGAATGGACTAAGTTTTGTATTTGATAATTTACATAGCGAGGAGAACATCTTCACTTGAAATCAAACCTTAGGTCATTTCCATAGCGAGGAGAACATCCTCACTTGAAATCAAACCTTAAGTCATTTCCATGTGTGCACTAATTTGACAATTTGCTGAGAAGAAAAGAGTGATGCAATAGTAGTAGGTTAAGCCATATTGCAATATCCCTCCTTTTATTTTCGACACCCATTGGCTAATAATATGTAGTCTGGCCTGCCCATTTAATAAATTGACGAACGAGAAATCAACATGGTTGAGGCCGGATGAGAAGTGATATCGAGTATGGACAGCCGCACTAGCTTAACTCTCTAATATAGTCGTGTAGTGCGTGTGGGTTGGATATCCAAACGCGCTATGCGTGATGTCCCTATGCGCGCTTTGTGTGCACCCCTCACACGTGTTTTTCTCTTTCCTAGTGTTTTAGGGGCTGGCGCCCCTTAGCCAACCCAAATGGTTTAAGGGGCAGCCCCTTATATAGACGAGCCCCCACACACGCGTTACATGACGCGTTATTATGGGTAAAAAGTAGCTCAATTGAGGATAATACGTGCACTATTATTTATCTAGATAATGGATAGATTATCGCCACAAAAAATTTACCCTTAGATCATATATAAATAGGTGCATAACACACTTGTAAATATAGTGTAAGAATAAAAATAAGTATTAGGTGGCCCACTTGAGAATGATACATGCCCTGATGTTGATCTAGATGATGAATATATCATCATCACCCATAATCAGCCCTTAGATTAACTTAGTATGACCTCATTGGCAAGTGTAAATGTAACGCCCCAATTCGAAACTCAAAATCTCTAAGAAATTGAGTCGCATCTCGAGGCGTTAGGCTTACTACATGAGGTGACTAATTAGTACTAAACAAACCTACACAAGGGGTTTATGAACCAAAATCAGAGTTAAGCTAATCTAGTTCGTTAGAACTTTAATCACCTCTAAAAATGGTTAGGCACAACGAAAAATTCGCCAGAGTTTCCCCTGTATTTTCAGGGTCTAAAACCTATTATAAACCTGTATAAGAGATGATTTATCCACAAATAACATTTCTATATCAATTTCATTCATCCATATCATCTCATCATATCCAATCAACCATATTTTTCAATATGGAATACCTAGTCATCCACTAGGCTGGATCCAAACCATAATTCTAAAACGATCTCTCGCTTGATAAAATAATACATATATAAGATTTGTTAAGTGATACTAAATATACATAAGTGTGCTTGTTTTACATTATATAGTTCAAAAGAATATATATACAAAGCAAGGAAAATAACTGCATCATANGTAAGTGTTTTTAGTGATAGCTATTGTTTGTTCTAGCCTAGATTGTAGATTAGAACTCTTAATTTTAGTCAACTCTTGTAGTATTAGATATTTAGATATACTTGTCCATATTATGAGGATATAAGGAGGATTTGGAAATTTATTGAATAGAAGATATGGGGATGATGCTGATTTGGATGATTATTGATAGGTTGATTAACCACCCCTATCAATAATCATCATCAACATCATCATCTTCTTCTTCTTCTTTCTCTCTCTCTCACCGTCTCTCTCTATCTCTCTCACTGCCTCTCTCTGTCCCTTCTCTCTCTCCTTCTCTCCTCTCTCTCTCTCTTCCTCCTCCTCTCTCTCTCCTTCTCTCTCTCTTTCTCCTTCTCTCTCTCCTTTTCTCTCTCTCTTCCTCCTCCTCTCTCTCCTTCTCTCTCTCTGACCCGTCTCTCTCTGAAGTGAAAGAGAGATTTCTCTCTCTCTTATAAATCTGTTTAGGCGGTGGAAAAAAATGGGTTATAATAATAATAATACTAATAATAAAAAGAATAATGAAAATTACTTAGATTATACTACGGTGTATACACATACGTACAACTTAAGTGTAAACAGGGAATAACTTATAAAGTTACTCATAAAGATATCTATATATATATATATAGTGTATATACACAATTAAATAAATTTTAATTGGTCAAGATCAAAGTCAAAATCGCGGGTACCTTCAATACCAATCCAAATCATGTTCCGGGCCTCGATTTGGGATTAATTAGTTTCCGATTTTCGCGCGTGAGTAGTCGAAATTTAATAACTTTTCGAGATCTATCCATTCGTACGGTTCGATTCTTCAAATTACCCTCTGATCGAAAACTCATTTATTTAATTTCAAGTTTAATTATTTTAACACTAAACTTAATTATTTAACACCTAATAGGTTCCACGATCGAAGCGTTGGACTCGACTCAACTTGACTCACCAAAGTCAACAAAATTATTTTGGGTCGTTACAGTAAACCAAGTGTAAATAAATAAATTTTATTAGGGGATATATCAAGTATTTTTAAAAAGTTTTAAAAAAAGAAAAATAGGAATTGACGGACGGACGGTGTGACAGCTAAAAGCTGTCTGCTGCTGCCGCAACCCCCAAAAGACTCTCTCTCCTCCCTTCTTTCTTTCTCTCTCCAAGTGTTGTAGGGGCTGGCGCCCCTTGGCCAACCTAAATGGCTTAAGGGGGCAGCCTCTTATATAATAGTAAAGATAGAAATAGATGTTTTGGTCATTTCTGAATTTTTCATCTTTTTATTTTTTTGGTCGGCAAAACAAATTTATTAAGAGATCAATAGAAGTAAATAAGACATATACATCGAAAAATCTCAACCTCAAGGGAGCCAAAAGGCTACGTACCGAACCAAAAAAAATTATTGAGAGATTAACAAAAGTACATACATTTTTTTTTTACTTTTTGCATAACATATTTTCACCGTACGTCGAATTGACAAGCCTTGGCAAGTGGCAACTAGTGGCGGATCCATGATTTTTTTTTTCAGAGTAGGCAAAGTGGTAAATCACAAAAACTAAAAGATAAAATATATAAAATTTCAAGTATATCTTCCACTAATTAAAGTTTAAATTAGCTCATCTGTTAACTCATCCATAAATTTCAAGGATAACTTCAACTAAGGTTGATATTACAGCAAAGAAGTATTTTATCGTAAAAACATGTTCATTTCCTTTAGTTCCAGTGCGGAATTATATTCCTTAGGGGGGCCAAGGAAGCCTATTCTATGGAATTACATAGAAAACTAACTACTAGCAACGCTTTTAAGTAGGCCTCCAGTTCCGTAGAATTGAAAATGCAAACAAACAACATAATTTGTGTTATTTTTACGAAACTAACCAAATTCCATGGAATTCAAACGCTATGCAACACAACCTAATTACTTACTAATTCATTAGAAAAGCTCAAGTTTCCCACAAAAAGATGATCCAAGGGTGTTAAGGTATTCTCTTCACCATATAGATCATCCCATGTAAAATCACCTCATTCTAAAATTACTAATCCCATCAAAATTAGTTAGTTTAAAATTATCAAAAAAAAATGCATGACTTAAAATAAGCCAACTTTTTATGTGTAAGAAGTTTTATAATGATGCGATATTCAGTGAGGAAGATCTATATAGTATGTCATTCTGATCGAAACTCATATACTGGATCATCATTGTGTGGGACTTATAATACATTAGGCATTTTGATACTGGGCAGGGTATTCCTCCTCAAATATGATATACGAGATACGATTCACACGCATTCTTCTTCATACAGTAGTTTGTAGAGCCCATATAGAGATAATTCGAGTCCTAATTTTGAGTGAGGAAGATCTTCTCACTATGTAGATCAACCTCTTTAAATATCAAACCCATTCTAAAACGGATAACTTTCATCATCCATTGATCACAATTAACGGTAAAATGAATAACAAAATCACCGTCCATTTTCAACAAGTTGACGATGATTTAAAATTTATAAAATGGGCTTATTTTTATGAGTATAATCTACATGATGGGAAAAATATCCTCATAAAAAATCAGACATTTGATCTTCTCTATGGGGACCCCACGGTCCACAATATAAATATATTGTATGAATAATAATGTATAGAATTATATCTCATGATATATTTATATAGGATTTTTAGAAAAGTTGAGGGTAGGCAACTGCCTACCCTTGCCTCTATGTGGATACGCCCCTGGTGGCAACACAATAAATTTTTTTTTTGTTGCTTTAGCTAGCTAGCCATAGAGATCACCAATCTGGCAACAATCTCTTATGTGCTTGAGCCATCAGTGAGTTGCTCATATCCCATAACCCTATCGAAATTGTACTAAAATGTTAAAACAAATTTGTTTTTATATAAGTTTAGGAGAACTGAAAGTGCAAATCTTTTTATAGTCTTTTGAACGGGAGATTTTAAGGTAACCAGAGATTTGTTAGAAAATTAGTTAGAAATCATGTTATAAATTAACTAGTTTAAAATCCTCTATCTAAACAAACTATTAATTTCTTATTATTTCTTGAGTATGACATTGGTTTATGTATGACATTGATTTGAAGTTCTTTTGGTCTCGGTTCAGGATTGATTTCAGTCATCCTTAGTCTTTCTGTTCTATATATTTTATAAGTTGAGACAATTCGCGAGTGACGTCTCATAAACCATAATGTAATATATTAATTAATCAAACAATAAACATACAACATTAGTTAATGCTGGTCATTAGAGCATCCACAGTGTTGTAGGGTAAAAAGCTATTTTACCCTACTGTATTTTAGCCTACAAGACCGAGTTACACAGTGATACCTTTTTAAAAAAGTTTGAGAAATTATTTAAAAATTGATTAAAAGGATATAAACGGAATTTTTAAAAAAAAAAAAAGAATTAAAAACGCCAGGCGCGGTCCCAGGACCACGCCTCCAGGGACCGCGCCTGGCATGTTTTGAAAATTTTTTTTTTTTAAAAACCCGAACACCTCCAGACCCACTCCAGGAGGTGTTCTTCTCCTTCTTCTCCATTTCTTCTCTTCTTCCATTTTATGTTAGTGTGAGGCACGGGTGCGTTGTAATATTAAATCAATACTCGGGACTATGCTTAACATTTCAGATAATGTTAATTTTGTCTTTTATTGATTTTTGTTTTTCTCATTTTGTTTGCTTTGTTTTTCTGTCATTTACTATATGATACGTCCAATACAGATTTCTGACTTAACGTATACTTTACTTAACTCAAAGTGTAGTGCCACATCCAATAGGACAAAATTTACTTTCATACGCTTCAGCTATCAATAAATAGGACAGTTCACGGTTCATTTAAGCATCAAAGTGGTATTTGAGATGGATGAAACACCGATGGTGTTTTCCGACTATCCCCAACTCCTTGAGATGGCGTTATTGATCGACGATGGTGACGATCCATCCTCTTCGGACGACGAGGATGGAGTAAGGGTAAATCAACAAGCAAACTTGTTGGCTGCGTGTATCAGAGATACTGAAGAAATCCAA
>MVGT01002941.1:236405-286926 GCA_002174775.1 Macleaya cordata | reverse complement strand
AAAAATTTGCATGGGGCGTGGGGCTATCTCCACGCCCCATTCAGGCGTGGTGGTAGCACCACGCCCTATAGTGGGCGTAGGGCTTGCCCCACGCCCAGTAGTGGGCGTGGTGCTACCACCACGCCTGAATGGGGCGTGGAGATAGCCCCACGCCCCATACAAATTTTTGTAAAAAAAAAAATAAAAAAAATTTGAGACGTGGACTAACCTCTACGTTCCATGGGACGTACTTTCTGCTCCACGCCCCGTAAATCTTTCTCCAGACTCATTTGCAAAAAGCTAATTTTAGCCTATCTCGGCCTCTCGTAGGGGGAAATTCTTATTTTCCCCTACCCACTACTCAACTCAAATAAGGTAAAAAGGTATTTTAACATACCACTGTGGATGCTCTTATTCATCTTTCTTTGTTTTCCTTCTTAAATGTGCAGCACAAGATTTGACACATTCAACGTAAAATCTTAAATGTGCACAAGTTGCTGCCACCTCAAGCATGAGAAAAAAGAGAGGATAAATTAAACATAATAAGCCATGAATAGTGGTGAAAGATGCATGTCTCTGGTTAGTTATGATAATACGTATTGTTTTATGTTGGTTAGTAACCCTCTTTCTTTTAATGGAAAGTGGTGGGTTCAAATCCTCAGGTCATAGTATTGTTGTGTAGGTTAACCCCATATAATTAAGTTTGGTAACTTCTTTTCGCTTGTCGTTGGCAACTTTTCTTCGTCCGTTAGTGACGACTTCTAAATGTTATGTTTGGCGCTTCTTTTCGAATGTTTGTGTACATTTTTTTTGCACTTATCTCACACCCTCTTACTAATGTTGTATCTACACCCTTGCTTGTCGTTGTAACTTGAGCAATAACCCCATCTATACCAAAGAAAAAAGACATTATTTTTATGTATTCCATTAACGAAAGCCATTATTAGACAATCTGAAATGATTTGGAGACCGCTAAGTTCTAGCTGACAGAACTGTAGTCAATATTTGGTAGCCACGTGTATTGGTAGGTCAAAGAAAATCCTTTTTGCGCACATGTTCCTGTATTATTACGAAACATGTTCACGTACTTCTTACGCTAGGCTTGTTCCTTACATTAGAAGCATGCATATGCATGTAGATTATTCAAAGATTGGTTTTGATCTACATGATGAAGGACGTGCCTCACAAACAAGCGTAAGCAAAGTGTAACATTAGATGAATGGAACACGTAGTATAGTAATTAGGTGTGCCCACTCAGGGTCGATCAATAAGTTAATGTCGATCTAAATTGTAGAAATATCATCATCACAAAAGTAATTATTCGATTAATTCAATACAACTCCATTTGTTATCAGGTGGTCCTACTTGGGGGACGATGCATGGGCTGATGTTGATCCAAATAATGAAAAGATCATCGTTATAAAAATTTAGTATTTGGATCCACTCCATGTGACCCCACTGACAGGTGTAAGCCACGTTAATGAAAAAACATTTACATCATCTTGTGGGCCCACATGGAAATGATTCATCGACTAATGATGAAAAGATTTTTATCATTAACAATTAGTCATTTGATAATCTTCCTACGACCCTACTGACTGGTGTAAACTGAGTTTAGCTAAAAAATTTAAATTTGGAGGACACATTTAGAATTTTCAAAAAAAAATAATGCATGTACATAAGACTTCAAATGGCTTCCAATCGACTCTATTTGAAGCCAATTAGAAGCCGCATGTATAATATAGATATATAGATTATTATTTTTGAGAGCGGATCAGAGTACATCATTAATTGTAAATCATTATTTATACATTAGATGTGGGACCCATATGAAGTTCATCCAATGGATGATATTTGGTGATGATATTCTTCTCATCATGTTGATCATCCTCACAAAAAATTAGCACATTTTAGAACTTGTAACTCCATCATCTGGTGATTAGAAATCACCAAAAATCGACGACGATTGAACTATTAATTTTACCGTTGATTTCAACTAATGGATGATAGGGTTATAAGTTTTAGAATAGGCTTATAGTAACGACCCAAAATAATTTTGTTGACTTTGGTGAGTCAAGTTGAGTCGAGTCCAATGTTATAATCGTGGAACCTATTAGGTGTTAAAATAATTAAGTCTAGGATTAAATAATGAGTTTTTATTCGAAGCATAATTTGAGGAATCGAACCATACGAATGGATAGATCTCGAAAAGTTATTCAATTTTGCCTACTCACACGCGAAAATCGGACACTAGATGATCCCAAACCAAAGCCCGGAACACGATTTTGACTAGTACCGAAGGTACCCGCGATTTTGACCTTGATTTGGACTAATTGAACTTTATCAAATTGTGTATATATACTATATATATATATGTATTGGGTGATGTATTAAAGAGTAATTTTATAAATCTTTCTATTATATACACATACTTTGTTGTATGTGCTTATACCTTAGTATAACCTAAGTAAATAATCTTATTATTATTATTATTATTTTAGTTTTACTTTTTTTTTCTTTTTTTCCCACCGCCTAGATAGTTTTATAGTAAAGAGAGAGAGAAATCTCTCTTATACCTTATATAGAGAGAGAGACGGTGAGAAGGAGAAGAAGGAGAAAAAGGAGAAGAAGGAGAGAGAGAGAGAAAAGAAGATGATGACGATGGTCTGACGGGGGAAATCGTAGGGACTATTTAATTTGTGGATTGAGGTATAAATTTGAAATACTAGCTTTTTATTTTGTTTTTAATTAGATATTTTATGTTGTTAATCTTAGTTTTTAATTTTAGGGTTAATTTTGTTAATAGTTTAAGGTTTGATTAGACCTTTCAAACCCTTAATTGATGAAATTGATAATTGAGAGGGTTGATTTTGACCCAAATTTATTGCTTTGGGTTCGATTGTAAGATTCAAAGGTCTAAATCAATTGAAGAGGATATTTAGAGCAAATTGGGTTGTAATCCTAAAACCCTTATTTGATTTGATAAGGACCTAGTTTGGGAGTTATTTGAAGAACTTGAGATTGATTTTGATTTTTGTGGGTAATTCTAGTGGATTGAATTTGTTAGTTGTGGCAAATTCAAAATTGAATTTTACGTTCAATGATTTTGAGGTATTTGCTTTCCTCTTATTAATATTAAAAGAAGATGACTAAAGGGACCTGGACCCTTGTAGTGTTTAGGTTAGAATTTAGATTCTTAGGCTATTCTATATGAAATTAGTATGAATTGAGTTAAGTTTTAAAAGTGAATTAAATGTGTTGTTTATAGTTGGGAGTGTGTACTAATACCAGTACACTAATTAGAAGAAATTAATGCAGTAAAGAGAGCCTTGCTGGATTTGAGGTAGGAACTTATAAATACTCTCTTATAGCCATTAAAGTACTTTCAATGCTTTTGACAGGGTTTAGATTTATAAATCAAATGTAATTATTTTACAAAGCATGCATGATTTATTTGTGATGCCCTATTGATGTGAAAGTGATTCTCCAAAAGTATAGTTTTACATAGTGATGTAAAACAATAATAGTTATTTTTAAAATAACTAGATTCTAATAATTATGTATATGAATGAGTTATATACATATATAAGTATATTAATGATTCTTTTCTTAATTATAGTTAAATAAACTATATTTTTAAAAGAATCGAGATTTAATCGTTATCGAGATTTAGAGATGAGTATATTTTCAAAACCAAATGGATTTTGGGGTTCTTATAATATAAATATTTTACTTCCTTCCATCTCTTGGGAGAAGTAGTTGTTTTGAGAAGATGTCCGGGATGGAAGTCCTAGTTGTTAGGTATATGTTGGTGATTCCCTAGGTACGAACTTTCCCCCGGAATATATACTATATATGTTATGCTGGGCTTTCTCCCAGCTATGGTTATTACCGGCTTTCCCCGGATTATATTATGGGCTTTCCCCCGATTACCCGACTTTCCCCGAATTATATTACCGGCTTTTCCCGGGATAATATTAGATGGGAAATCACAACGTATGCATGGTTGTTAGTTTTTGTAGGAAAAAGTATATTCTACTACTAAAACTTATACTATTATATTATATATCTTTTGGTGATCCAAAAATGGATTTGTAATGCCTATACGAGCAAATCATTGAAGTTTTCCTAAAAATAATGATTTGTTCCGTATTTTCATTATGTTTCCCTGTCTCATGAAAGGAATGGGACTCTCATGATATAGGAAAACTATTGAAATCTAAGTTATTATATTTCTCTTTTTGGAAAGCCTTGTTTGGATAAGTACGTGTATGATTCTAGAAATGGTGATGTTACATGCTGCCTAGATTAGGCGAAGACTTGAGGAGCGTAACAACTCTTGAATTATTTTAATGATCATTAAAATGTCTGCGAGTCAAACGACTGACAACCGTGACAACGGCTACATCGGTAAATTATGGTCAAGGGTCCACCTGAACCCAAATTATGAGCCAGCGTGCTTCTCACAAAAACCGATAAATCAGTCGCTCGGTCGGAAATCAGGAATTAACGATGGGGTTCAACATCGGTTAAGTTGGAACACGATTTTGCTCACAGACTAGGAGCTGAAACATCTAGTCATACCCTCTTCACTCTAAGATGATTACACTACGCAATATTATGATGTGAGATGTTGTTGTTAGTTTATATCTACTTGTATGGGTAAGTGAATGGTTATCGGTTTATGTTGTAGAACAAGTACCAACTACTTTTACATTACTGTATTATGATTTCTCGATTCTCTTTTAAAACCTGCATTGTCTTAAATTCATGTTAGTGACTATCTGTTAGTATTATAAGTTTCTTACTGAGCTTTTTGCTCAGATCCAGGAGATATTACTGCAGAGGGAAACGAGGATATAGGAGAGGATTGGTCGGACTATATCTATACCTTTTGAGGAGATCGATATAGAGAGTTCGTCAGCGATAGCTTTCTTACACTTGAGGTGTTGTATTTAGCCTTTTTGAGGTGCATGTTATCTTACTTGTTTTGTATATATTTTCTTAAGATATGTATATAAGACAAACACACTTAACTTAAGTTATCTATGTATATTATTAAGTGAGGCATCATTTTAGAATTGTGGTTTGAATCCAGCCTAGTGAATGACTAGGTATTATTATTTTGATGAAGTAAGGTAGACTAGTCTTGATGAGATGATATGACTATCGTGGATGATTGGAATGATTTAGAAATATTATTTGTGGATAAATCATCTCTTCTACAGGTTTATAACAGGTTGCAAACCCTGAAATTACAGGGGAGACTGGCGAATTTTTCGTTCGCCCTAGTCATATTTTGAAGTGAGTAATGATATGGATAACTATATTAGTTTAACTCTGATTAGGTTTGTAAACCTTTGTTTATGTTTGTTTAGTCCTAATTAGTCACCTCGTGTAGTAAGCCTAACGCCTCGAGATGCGACTCAATTTCTTAGAGATTTTGAGTTTCGAATTGGGGCGTTACACTTATCTTTTGTGAGGATGTTGTACATGATAAGAAAAATATTCTAACTTAATATTCATCTCTTTGATCATCTCAATGTGGCCCATAGGCCAATATATTCCTAATGTATAAATAGCAATGTACTCCGATCCGCTCTCATTATTTTTAATACTTTATATGGTTGTTGCTTTATTACAAGAACAAACACGGAAAAAAAAGCATCATTAACAACAAAGAGAATATCACTTCCAATGAGTTTAGAAAGCGCCCTTAGCAATTGAAACAATACCACCACTACCAACAACATAGAAAACAAAGTGATCGAAACCACCAATTTGCAATGACTAGATGGCCTACCATTAATAACCACAACAAACAACACTTACAGCTAGAAGCAAAGACCTCCTGCATATGAGGAGGTTACCCTTACCCACTACGCAGACCACCGCACCAGCCGAGTCGGACTCGGACCCCACTGAACTCCTCCCATCCAACACGCTTCTTGTCTTAAGGTCATATTGGTCATTTCATTTTCAAATAACCGACTACACTTAACGGGCGGCTTACTGTTTTGCCGCTAAAACCCTAAACCCTAAACCCTCTCCTCTCCCTTTCCCTTCTCTCCGTTTTTTCCAATAAGACCCCTGCAACGTTCTATTCCAGTCTGTTTTTGGCTGTCTGCAGCTTCAACTTCAAACGTTGTTTAGGGTTTTATTTTGTATCAATTTTATTATCCTCAAACAGGTAACTTTTTTTAATCAAAGATGTCGATTGACGGTAGTTTTAGCCTTGAACCTGCTCTCAGGAGATTTCTCGATCGTTGCCCCAATCTCAAATCTATTCCCAGATTAAAATCGCTCTCAGAAAAGGTATAGAATAGCTTTCATCAATAAAAGTATTTATTTCTGACGGTTTAGCTTATATTTACTTCAATTTGGTATTTTGATTGATTCGTGTAGGGAGACAAGTTGACTGAAGAAGAAGTAGTGAATTCGATTTCGGAACTGTTTTTAAACCCAAATTATACAATTCCAATGATGGGTTGTTTTCGTCCTATTGCTCGAAAAATTGTTGAAAAAGCTGTGTCTTTACTTCGTTTAGTGCCCAGTTTGTTATTGAATTCTGATGATACAATGATGGAAATTGGAGAGGAGGAAAATGGACAGTTTATCGAGGTTTACGTTAGAAGTGGGAAGGGTTTGAAGCTTCATGAACTTGCTTGCCTAGCATTTTGTCGAGCGCTTGATTTGGCACCTTTTGTACTGGGGTAAGTTGGCATATCTTTGGTTATCTGGATTTTGATATTATCGTGTGTTTAGTTTTTCTTCAATCAATCATCATTTGATTGGAAATGGGTTGTTAGAATTATTACAAAAATAGTTTCAGTTCATAGGCCCCTTTAGAAACGTAGATAGAAGTTCTGAACCCCATAACTGGTTAGAATTAGTACCCACACAAAATCTAATTTTTTGTCCATCATCTGATCAAGTTTGATATCCTACAAGGAGAATATGGGATGCCACGAACAAAGGCCCTATAAAATGCCTAAAATGCTTATGATTGGGGTCACTCTGAAAAGGTCTATGAAAGGTTAAAGTACAAGGACTTTGTAGTACTTTGTAAAACGTAACCCAATATTTATTTTGCTCCTCCCACAGATGCTTTTCGTAGCAGTGCATGTCCTAATTTATAATTCACAATATTGGGCTGAAAGCCCTCCTTTTATACCAGTTTCAAGTAGAGGAAAAGCAATTTTTGTTTTATAAGTCTAATCCCTACTTTTTAACGTTTTATAAGGAAAGGAGTTTCACACAAATAAAGCTATGATCTGAATTAAATTATACAGACCACACAATACACAAGATAGGAAGCAGAACTGANTTCATTAATTGGGATTTGCTAACGTGCACCGTCATTATTCAACAGATGGGTTTTTCGTCTTTTTACATCGCGCTAACGTGTGCCGAGGACTGTCCTTACATGAAAAAAAAGCATGTCCTCTACTTCAATTTTTTTCCCATGCAAGGGCATCCTACTCATTTTCCGTTTATAATTTCCAGCATCCAAGACCGTAATGCAATACTAACCTATACTCTCTCATAGGCTTCTTCTACACCCCCATAAGCACACTAAATCATGAACATGAATGATTATTTAATCACCTCGGTAGAAGATTCATGCCAGCTCCTAGGCTTCTTCTGCATCCCCATATCTTCTAACAAGCGATTTTATTTTTTGTTTTGGTTTCGACCAAAAAATTAGTTTTGCAATACCTACAAATGTAGGTTTTGGTTATCTGTCCGCTTTCATTTGAACTACTGAATTTTGCTACATACCGTTATGTTCCTTCAATCCTACTTAGGCACTAGTTTTTTTAGCCTACTTCCCTTTCATGTAATGCCGTTTTGAGCTTTTTGAGGTATGCCATATGCCTCAATGTCGCAGTAAGGATCTAGAACACCATTAGCTCTCCACAACTCAACATCCTTAGACTACAAACTGCAAGCTACTTCAAGCTTTAGGTTTTACTATATCCTATTATCACTTATCAGTTATCTTTATTCTTTAGTTCAACTGAAAACTGTTCAACCACTTGAATTCTGTGTTTTTTAGCATCCCATGTTTCAGGTGTGTTAATATCCACATACATATCAAATCAATACTCAGCAATTAATTTGGAACTATGTTGGCATTTTCCTTTTTTGTGTGCGCGCATTTGGAATGAAGAGTGTAGTTGTTTTAGTATCAAAATTATTTAAGTGCCCATTTTTAGAAGATAATCTTCATTGTTGATTGATGTGGTATGACATTAAATTTGATTGCAGTTAATTTATTTGTAATGATTTTTTTAATCATGTTAAAATTTGTCCACTTAATATATCTGTTTATTTCATGCAGGACTGTGTTAACCTATTTCAAATTTGCTCCTCCTCCCTTCCAACGTCTTTTGGCATCAGATTCAGCTTCACAACTTATTGTAAAGGTACAATTCTAATGTTAGTTACACTAAAAAAAGTTTCTTTACCGAGTTCTGATTTGCTTTCAATTACTATCAATTTTCTTCAAAACTTGGAGGTGATTTAATTAGTCACTACCTAATGTTGCAAAACGGAAGTTGTATAGATAAGAGAAGAAAGGATACGGAGATCCTAAGGGGTATACACGAAGAGAAGAAGTTTATACGCACGATACCCTTCATTAATCAGCCTAAACTAATGGATCCCTTTTAAACTAGAAGTCCAAAATAAGTAAACAACTGAAAGCAATTAAATAAAACAACTAATTGACCCACGACCTGGTGATAAAGGCACCCAAGCCATGACTTCCTTAATGCTTGAACTTGTCCGACATCATTACCTTTTCAGTGAAGTTAGCCTATTCTTTTCTACTAATTTCGCGATAGGGAGTGCGTAAAAAACTTGGATGAGACCCTGAGTGATTAAGAAGCGTTCCCATGGTCGGCTTGGTATCGGAAGAAAGCTCTTTATATGTCTGTTTTCATACATAGGGATCCCTTGGGCTATGTTCATTGTGGAGGTGATTAGGAAGCTTTCATTGGAATGTCGGTTTTAATAACCAAAACACTTTAGGTAGTTATCCTCAGCTCTGCTCTCTTAATTTTTGGAACAAAGTTGGCCATTATAAGCTCCAGTGCTAACTTGTTCTTACTTGTCTACTTTTCCCGCTTGAACCTTATTAACTTTTGTGGGTATTTGTTAATTACAGTATTGGCAAGACAAATAAATTTTTTTGGAGTAGACTTTTGGTGAACTGAGATACTTGTCCACACAGTAAATGTGGTCAAGATAAGGATGAGATTAAGGAGATGAAGAGGGAAAAAAAAGCATGGTCAAATTAGGGTGTCACTTGAAGATATTAGTGTTCTGAAAAATAATATTTGAAAGCTAACACCTGATAGAGAAACGCTCTCTGATCTTGAATCTCGTAATTGGGAACTCCAAACACAAGATAAAAAGAGCAAAAAGGACCCCAGGCTTCCAGTGCTCCACTGTCATCAAAGATTTGGTATCTATACTAAGATATAGAGGGATGCGACCCTCAACGGTTACTTGAAGCTGAATTTTTGTTCCTAGTTTATCCTTCACATACACACAAAGAATACCTTCCAATAAAATGCAACTATAAGTAATAATGGTGTTTTAGTTATTTTCACCTAAAACAGCTTAAGCCCAATGGTCTCTTTCTTCTATTCCCCACTAATCTGAGAAAAACTAACATGCTTGCCACTAATAACAAGTATAGCTGTGCCTGAGCATTTCAGGACGAACATTGACAGAATGGATGCTACACTGCTAGTTGGAGATAGAAAGAAAGATTAGTCAACTTTCGTTTCTGCAGGTGGAGGTAGAATATTATTGAGAGAAGAATTAACTTTCAAAAAAGTATTATTGAGAGAAGAATTGTGCTTGTAACTAAAAGAATCAAGTAGAGCTGCAAGGGGAACATGACCCTTTAAAGATGTAGGGATTAGGGATTCTCCAAATAAATTAAGGGAGCTCAGAATCTGGATTTTGAGATTTTTAATGTTGTGGGAATCCTTCTCTCACGAAAAACCGATATTGGTGCTGGAAAAGTGAAACATGATCAATCCAAGTTGCGCATTCAAAGGGAGGTAGAGACTCTTATTTAAGAACAACTGGATGAATCCAAGTTATTCAAATGATTCATTCTGAAGGAGGTATCTCTCTTAATTGAGAACTTCTATGAAGGAATTATTAATTTGCAAGTACCTGCCATACATTTATTGGCAGATATTGCAGAAAATCAGAGTTATCTGATTTTCCTATGGCCTTTTTTCTTTTTGCCTGGAGATGTAACGCTTTAGTAGTGAAAATGTCTGATATCCTTTCTTTTTCGCAGGATGGAGCTCATTTATTGGATGTGGTCCATGCATCATTACGCTTCCTTCATATAGAGCCCCAAATATTTTCTGAACTTTGGGACTGGTCCTCTTTCTTGGACCTTGTACAGCAATCTACAAATGTTGATTCAATCAATGATCCAGAGTTTACCAAGAATGTTTTGGATATAAGATGGTGTACAGCACAGATATTATCTATTATATTGAAAATGAGTGATAGAGCAACCGAAAAGTTTGGTCTTGTTGCAGAAGAAGCTCTTGCATGCTTATTCCGGTTTGTTTTAATTACTTTTTGCGAAAATGACTGCTACAAGAATTTATAATTTAAACAATTTGCAGTGAATCTATTTAATTCATCTAGCTATTGACATGCAGCTGGGAGGATTTTTGTCGTGATGTATCACTAGAAAAGGCTGGGTGGTACCTTGAAGGACTTGAATTGGAAAGTGGAGGCAGTGTTGATGGGAACAGTGATTTCAGTCAGGAACATTGTATGCAGTCTTTTGGTCTTAGGTCTTTGACCAAGTGCGCATCAGGCTCTTATGAGATGGAGTCCTTAAGAAGGAGCAGAAGGCCGACTACTTGGTATGCAATATATAGACTGGAGAATCTATCTACAGATTCTAACATTCTTGTTCGATTTTGACATAAATGGTTGCTCCCCAATTTGACTTCCAGTTACTTCTACGTTTTAGGGATGTGGAATTACTGGACAGCCCCTTTGTCTTGACTTCTGCAGTGAAGAAGAGCTTTGAGATGGTCCTCTTGGCAGTTAGTCAAAAATGGCCCATTCTTTTATATGGTCCTGTAAGTGGTGGAAAGACAGCAATGATCAACAAGTTGGCCCAAGTTAGTGGGAACCGAGGTACACCTTTTACTTCATTGAATATATATTGATAAGAAAAAATGTAGCTTCATTGAATTGATGCTCTCAAAATTTTGCTTATAAAAAGAGAAAAAGAAAAAGATCTCAACATTTTATTTCGTACTAAACATCTCATTTTGTCATTTTATACTTGTATATGTGTGCCCATTTTGCCTTGTGTTTGTACCTAACTCTCTAAGTTTCAATATTTACCTTTTCGGCTTAGGCATTTCCTCTTCATCTTCATTGAAGATGGGGTTCTAAAGGCAATGAGGGGAAACCGACATCAGAACCTTTTTTATAAGCTGGATTCTATTCCTAAGTGCTATCATGTATATATGTGCTCAAATATAATCAACTATTTTTTTTTGAGAATGAAAAGAATATATTAGGAAAAGAAGTTAGGCTTAGCACAATGATATCCTCCCTCGGATATAGTAGCAATCTCATCCCAAGTCTGAACGTCCAGAGTGTTGCATAATCCTTTGTGATTTGCATAATGTGAGTCTCAAGGACCAAGAGCAGTTTCGACCTCGGGCTGATGCTGCTGCAGTATCTACCAAGTGACTAGGCTAATGCAGCTAGTCATCACTAGCACATGAAATCTTCATCCTTTTCGAGGCTCTTTACCTAGTGGTTACTTGGCCAATGCATAATCATCCTGTGTTTTTAGCAACTATTGTGTAAAGCATAGTGATAATTTCATGTTTTAATTTGGGCATTTTTTTAGTACATTAGTCACTCTTCTTTCTTCAGTTTTGTTTATTCACATGGATGAACAAATGGATGGCAAAACGCTGATTGGGAGTTATATTTGCACCGAGCAACCTGGTGAATTCAGATGGCAGCCTGGTTCCCTTACTCAGGTTTGTTTAGTTTGGAGCAAATTGACTCATTTTGCTGGAGTCCTACCTTGGTGCCACTTTTATTTTGTTCAGATATACTTACTTTCACTTTTATTCAGGCTCTTTTGAATGGATTCTGGGTAGTGTTCGAGGACTTCGACAAAGCACCAGCTGATGTACAATGCATCCTCTTACCTCTATTGGAAGGTGCTAGTACATTTGTAACTGGTCGTGGGGAGGTAACATTTGCTATATAACTGGTCCTGCATGCTTTGACTGCAGCTGCACATGGCAAACTTTTTTATGTATTTCTTGCACCTGCTTTAAACTAGAAATACTTGCATGTTTCTGACCTTTCTGTATTCATTTTTATATTCAGTATCATCCGTCATACAGTAGTATGCACATACAAATACACGCCCATTGGCATATGCAATATCATATTCATCATTAAAGCCTTATCCAACTGATTGAAAAAAATCCCAACTCTGAGCTGAATGAATCCTGTTAGTCTATTCACTTCTATCTAAAACCATGTCTTCTATTAATCTAATAGCATTCTTATGTGCTATGAATGCCTTAGTCCACGCCTTCTTTGGCCTTCCTCTCATTTTTCTTTAACATTGTTCCTTCTTACTGGTGCTGTACTCGTTCTTTCTCTTTAGATAACCAAACTATTTCAATTGTCTTCCCGTTATCTCATTGCTCTTGGTTTGATGATTGTGTGTGGGGGTGTAGGCGCAACACAGTGGGGAACTACTTCATTTCATGAATGCATACAATTTTGATTTTGTCTTCTTATTCTTTTCCCTTATCCATCTTGGCATCCTTATCTCTGCACGTTGTTCCTCGCCGACACTTGACCTTTTAGGCAGAAGCATTGCTTGTTCAGCTGTTCGCCCATAAAATTCTTACCTGTCAATAGGTCCTCTTCAGACATTAGCTTTGCTATTGCATGATTCTCCCACTGACACACTACCTTTTAGGCAGAAGCATTGCCTTTCCTCATTGTCATTTTTTATCTGAATTTTAGCTTCTTCTAACAGAAGCTTTGCCTGTTCAGCTGTTCGCCCATAAAATTCTTACCTGTCAATAGGTCTTCTTCAGACATTAGCTTTGCTATTGCATGATTCTCTTGAGTGGATAATGCCTTTTTTTGTTTTGTTTTTTTTTCTTCACCTTTATCCATTTTGATATGCTTCTACGCATTTGCATGTCTATGCAAATAAGCACTATTCAACAATTCTTTTTTACTTCTCAAGGAAGTCTTGAAGCATTTGAAACTTTTGCAGGCAATAAGCGTGGCGGATAGCTTTCGATTGTTTGCTACAATATCAAGTTCAAAGGATGATTTTTCTCATAACTCAGAAGGTTTTAAACATCCTTCCAGTTATATTTTTGGCAGTTCTTAGTTATTTGTTCTGGTGTTATATAAGAGCACCCCTTTATTTTCTCCGTGAAAATACTCTCTAGTAGCTTATAGTAGGTTAAAAGTTTTAGATCTTGGATTTGTTCAATAACTTAGTTGGATCCAAATACAAATTTGATTGGTTGATAGTGTCTCACCAATTATGTGAAGTTCACTACAAAGTGGGAAATTGGGGATTCTCTTTATAGACCCTGAGTTCATTTTGGCTTCCTTTGGAACTGACACAAAATAACTGAGACCCTTTTAGGCTGATTTTTGAGACCGTACAAACATCATACTTTTTATTTTCTTGTTAGCACAGCCCCCCCAGTATATATATATATATATATCCCCACGTTTGCACATAATCATTTGCTATGAAATCATATGTATATATGTAGCATTCAGCAACGAGACATGACGTTTAACCCTATCAAAACTAGATCATAAGTAATCCAAAAATTATGAAATTTTAGGAGAAAATAACTGAATTTTTTGCGAAAATAATCATACTAATGGAATGTCATTCCGATCTCAGAAGTAAGAGAAACAATTTAAGCATCGCAATACTATCAGTTTTGAGTTCAAAACTAAACTTAAAATATTACAATTCCAACATGTGAAACCATTATCAAACCAAAATAGAATTTAAAGCATCCCATAATCCCTGTGATAAAGTACATAAAGTAGTGTGATCAAACAAATTAAGTAAACCTACAAATTTATGCTAGAAAGTACTAACACAGATGAGATGTGCAAACGTGGGGAAGGAAGTGCTGTATGTAAAAGAATCTCTGGTCGCACAATTTTTGATATGGGGTTTTTTTGAGTCTTGCCTCTAAGCATCATTTGAAGATGTGAACTAACTTTTTTGGAAACAGTTCAACTACAATAATGTAGTTGATCTATAGACCCTGAGTTCATTTTGGCTTCCTTTGGAACTGACACAAAATAACTGAGACCCTTTTAGGCTGATTTTTGAGACCGTACAAACATCATATATATATATCCCCACGTTTGCACATAATCATTTGCTATGAAATCATATGTATATATGTAGCATTCAGCAACGAGACATGACGTTTAACCCTATCAAAACTAGATCATAAGTAATCCAAAAATTATGAAATTTTAGGAGAAAATAACTGAATTTTTTGCGAAAATAATCATACTAATGGAATGTCATTCCGATCTCAGAAGTAAGAGAAACAATTTAAGCATCGCAATACTATCAGTTTTGAGTTCAAAACTAAACTTAAAATATTACAATTCCAACATGTGAAACCATTATCAAACCAAAATAGAATTTAAAGCATCCCATAATCCCTGTGATAAAGTACATAAAGTAGTGTGATCAAACAAATTAAGTAAACCTACAAATTTATGCTAGAAAGTACTAACACAGATGAGATGTGCAAACGTGGGGAAGGAAGTGCTGTATGTAAAAGAATCTCTGGTCGCACAATTTTTGATATGGGGTTTTTTTGAGTCTTGCCTCTAAGCATCATTTGAACATGTGAACTAACTTTTTTGGAAACAGTTCAACTACAATAATGTGGTTGATCTATATGTGGTGCTAAATGGTGACTTATGTCTTGACCACAAGAGGTAGAAGCTATAGCTGAATTTAGATGGAAGACATATTTTGGCGTCTGAAAGAAAGCAACTGGTGGACAACTCTTGCCATGAGCTGTTCAATCCACTTAACTGATGCATGAAGTTACTATTCCTCAAATTTAACCAAATATTTTAGTTTCCCTTGGATCGCAAGGGAAATCGCCACAGTTTAGCACAGGAAATAATTATTTTCGTTGTGCTTAACAGAAACCGATGACATCTGCTGGTCATATTTTCAATTTTTTGGAATGTTTTGCATGTTTTGAGTTCTGAGCAAAATAAAACCATCACAGTTTGTACTTTATTTATTGATATGGTTCATATATTTCTTGGCATTTATCAAAATGTGTTCAAGAGAATTGCCTCAGTTTTCAACTCTGAGATGTTAGGTGAATGTGAGATTTTAATCTTTTCTACCTATATTGACTGGTGAGAAGGTAAAAACTCCCTTGCCATGATTTGTAGTTTGATCTAGGTTGGATGATAATGCATGAACTCTTTTAATCTCTCTCTAGATACTTCTGGTAGCTTGTCTTTGAATATTGACTATATGATGCTTCTGCTTTAATAGGCAGGATCTCCCTTGGCGGCCTATGGAGAAGAGTGATGATTGGACCATCTAATAATAAGGATTTGCTAGATATAGTCAATGCATGGTATCCACAATTGGAGACTGTAGCAGAGAAAATTATAGGTATGCTAGTTTTGTTTGTTAGCGAAATGCTGCTTTTGGATTTTTAATACATGTTTCATGGAACTATTTATGTTCTCCAGAAACCTTTGAAAGGGTTAACACTGCCTCTTTGCACCAAATTGGAGGATTTCAGTCTTTCAGCAGATTCTCTTTAAGGTAGTAAAGGTCCTTCCAGCAACCATTTCATCATAACTTCTTGACTGAGTGTCCTTAAGCATCCCTCCTTTTGTTTTCTATGGCAGGGACTTGTTGAAATGGTGCAAGAGAATCGTAGGGTTAGGTTCCAGCTTTGTGGGGCTTAGTTTGTCAATTTACGAATGTATAAGTATTTATCAAGAGGTGAGGTTGCATACAAATCCATTCTCGTATTCAAAATGTTATAATACCTGGGATGAATTAGCTGTTTATATTTGGTAAATTGGTAATCGTTTGCTAATATACAGAGCGTACTTTATGGTTTCGTGTTCTTTCAGGCAACAGATATCTTTGCAGCTTCTTCCGCTTCTTCTGAAAACCGGATAATGATAATGAAGGACATCACAAAGATCTGGGGAGTACCAATGACAGAAGCTGAAACTTTATACCCTCTTATTAAGATTATAATTCAGGTTTCTGCTGTTCTATTATATTAGTATATTGTTTGTTTGACTCCTTATCATTTAGTTATTCATATCTCCTCTTCGTTCGCAGGACAAGCAATCGGAATTGCAAGTTGGACGAGTCATCCTCAAACGTACTCAAGCTGCAGTATGTGCACTCATTTAAACTGTGACTGTATTGAACATTATTTTCATTCTTATTTATTTATTTATTTATTTATTTTATTTTAATGACGTGCGTCGTACCCTAGGCACGACCTCTATGGGGCTTGGGCTCAAGACTTCCCCATAGGAAGGGATACCTCTTACCATTGGACCAGCCAATGTTTGATATGGAAAATTATTATCTTGGTTCTTAGTTCTCTAAATTTCTAATGTTCCTTGATGTTTTCGTTTTTGCAGTTACATCAACAAACAAGACCGTTTGTTGATATTCGTAGTTCGTTACATGTTCTTGAGAGGATCGCTTGCTCTGTCAAGTACAATGAGCCTATTCTCTTGGTTGGTGAAACTGGTACTGGGAAGACTACACTTGTACAGAATTTGGCAATGAGGCTCGGCCAGCCGCTTACTGTCTTGGTACGTTCCCACTTGCCAAAGTTCCTTTGAGTGTTCTTATCATGTCTTATGTACATGTGTATCTGTGTAGGGATTGCAACTTAATCTCAGTTTGTTTGAATTCCAGAACTTAAGCCAGCAAAGTGATGTTGCTGATCTATTAGGTGGTCTTAAGCCTACTGATCCTCAGTTCATATGTATCCCTCTTTACAACGAGTTCATGGAGCTGTCCTCCAAGACATATTCCTTGAAGGTACTTTGCTTTCAGAAAATTTTGCTTTTTATTGTTGAGTTTACAGGACTAACTTGTACCCTTCTATTTCGTATTCAGGCTAATAATGTAAAGGGTGGATTTATTGATTCTTTGAAGAACCTTCGGACAGAGAAGAATTGGAAAAAGCTATTGAAGGCCTTTCAAAAAGGTCTTCAGACAGTTCTTGATTACGTACGTGGAGTGGGAACATCTGGATGTGGTATAAAACGGAAGAAACACTTGGGTGAAGATGTCCTTCAAGCTTGGGAAGGTTTCTCTGTTAGACTTGAGACGGCTCGTAGGCAGATTGATTCCTCAGCTTGTATGGCATTCTCATTTGTCGAAGGAGCTTTTATTACAGCACTTAGAAACGGTCATTGGATTTTACTTGATGAGGTTAATTTGGCTCCACCAGAGACATTACAAAGAGTTCTTGGTGTTCTAGAAGGAGAGCGTGGTTCACTTTGTTTAGCTGAAAGAGGAGATGTTGATTATATAGATCGTCATCCTGATTTCCGCATATTTGCTTGTATGAATCCGGCAACTGATGCTGGAAAACGTGATTTGCCATACACCTTAAGGAGCAGGTTTTCGGAAATTTTTGTTGACGAAGTGTTGGATGATGGAGATCTGGCACTCTTTATCAATCAATTTATGGATGAGAGTCATAGAGATTTAGTGAGTAAAATAGTGCGTTTCTATAAGGCAGCCAAGAGGGAATCTGAGGTGAGGCTGCAAGATGGTGCCAATCAAAAGCCCCAATTCAGTTTGAGGTCTCTCTACCGTGCACTGGAATACACTAAGAAGGCACAAAGGAAGTTTGGATTCCAAAGAGCCCTTTATGATGGATTTTGCATGTTTTTTCTTACCTTATTGGATGGACCCAGTGCAAAATTCATGAACAATATGATTTTGTCACATCTGTTAGGAGGAACTACGCCCTCAAATGTTCCATTTGATGGTTACTTAATGAATAGTTCAAAATCTGCTGAACTTTCGAAGCCTGACAGTTTCTTGGAAAATTATGTTCTTACAAGAACTGTTAAAGAACATCTAAGGAACCTTGCACGTGCTATTTTGATTAAGAGATATCCTGTTCTCTTGCAGGGACCCACTTCTAGTGGGAAGACAAGCCTTGTGCACTATCTTGCTTCAATCACTGGTCATGAATTTGTTCGCATCAATAACCATGAACACACTGATCTACAAGAATATCTGGGTTCATATGTTACTGATGCTTATGGGAAGCTTGTGTTTCAAGAAGGTATTTTGGTTAAGGCTGTTCGTACTGGATCTTGGATAGTTTTGGATGAGCTTAATCTTGCACCATCAGATGTGTTGGAAGCATTGAATCGATTATTAGATGACAATCGAGAGCTTTTTGTGCCCGAATTACAGGAAACTATTCAGGCACATCCAGATTTTATGCTTTTTGCCACACAAAATCCACCGACATTCTATGGTGGGCGTAAAATGCTTTCTCGAGCTTTTCGCAACCGTTTTGTGGAGATCCATGTTGACGAAATTCCAGATGATGAGTTAACTACAATATTAGAAAGAAGATGTGAAATCCCTCAAAGTTATGCGATAAAAATGGTTGAAGTTATGAAGGACTTGCAATTGCATAGGCAGAGCAGCAAAGTTTTTGCTGGAAAACATGGTTTTATAACCCCAAGAGACCTGTTTCGATGGGCTGACCGTTTCAGGATCTTTGGGAAATCCTACGAAGATCTGGCCAAAGATGGCTATTTTCTCCTGGCTGAAAGGTTGCGAGATGAAAGCGAGAAGAATGTTGTTCGAGAAGTTTTGGAGAAACGCCTTAGAGTTAAACTCGTCAAGGATTTCTTGTACACACAGGTTTGTTTTCTTATTTTCTTTCATTTCTTTAGTTGCATAAGATTAAATATTTTAGTAGTTGTGTTATTGTGAGATACCATTTTCTTGTTTTTCTTTTTCTATTTGTACATCAGCACCTAAGATAATTTTCTTTCTTCTTTAATGCTCCTCCTGGGGCACTTTATTTACATAGAAATAAGACCGACTGCTTGATCATTCTTTTCTGTGTTATTAATTCAGGAAGCAGCTAGAGGTCACTCATTTGTGAACCCATGTAACTACTCTGGAGTGTCAGAGCATCTTGGGAGTATTACATGGACTAAAAGTATGCAGAGGTTATATTTTCTTGTCGAGCGTTGCTACAAGATGCGTGAGCCTGTCCTTCTTGTTGGTGAGACTGGTGGTGGAAAGACTACTGTTTGCCAGTTACTGAGTATTGCTTTGAAGTCCAAGTTACATATTTTGAATTGCCATCAGTACACGGAAACATCGGATTTTCTTGGAGGTTTCTACCCTGTGCGGGACAGATCAAAGCTAATGAAGGAGTTCAAATCTCTGGTTGAGCAACTAATGATCTCAAATGTTTTCCTTTGTTTACCTGGGTCCATGCAAATATCTTCTGACATTGGTGGAGCTTCTTCGTCGTTAAATCAGCTTAGTTTAATCATAAACACTTATAGGAAAGGAGAGGTGTCACATCCTGATGTTAGTGAGAAAGATATTGATAATTTTGAGCAAATTACACTGGACCTCGTTCAATTGCATCGGAAGTGGCAGACTATATTCACATGGCAAGATGGACCTCTTGTACAAGCAATGAAGGATGGAGACCTATTTCTTGTCGATGAAATTTCCTTAGCTGATGATAGTGTACTTGAAAGATTGAACAGTGTCTTGGAGACAGAAAGAAAATTGTCTTTGGCGGAGAAAGGAGGACCAGTTTTGGAGAGAATAACCGCGCATCCAAACTTTTTTCTACTTGCAACAATGAATCCAGGTGGTGCCTTCTTCCCTTCCTTCTTTGCTTCTTGGTTCTTCCTCCTGTTTAGGGTTTTTTTTCTTCTTTGTATATTTCTGTATATTTTCGTCTCTTAATGAATTGTTCTTTTTTGTTTCCAAACAAAAAACAGGTGGTGATTATGGGAAGAAGGAGTTATCTCCAGCTCTCCGAAATCGGTTTACTGAGATATGGGTTACTTCTGTCAGTGACCCAAACGAGCTTCAAAGTATAGCTGTACAGAGATTTCTGAAACCAGCAATATCATACACTGTTGATCCTATGATAAGTTTTTGGGAATGGTTCAACCAGTTACAAACAGGGAGACTGCTTACCGTGAGAGATCTCCTATCTTGGGTTGATTTTATTAATGTAGCTGAAGGGATTCTTGGATCTAATTATGCATTCCTACACGGGGCATTCCTTGTTTTGCTTGATGGTCTTAGTTTGGGTACTAGTATTTCTAGGCACTATGCAGAAGAGCTGAGGGAGAAATCCTTATCTTTTCTTGTTGACTCTCTAAAGCTAAGAGATACTAGTTCAGGGGATTCGCAAATTCCCAAAATGGAAAATTTCGGCTGGGGTGAACTGGGAAAAACTTTGAATATTATGACAAGTAACAATGTGCAGTCTAACCATCGTTTTGGTATCAACTCCTTTTACATTACAAAAGGTGAAAAGGACTGTAAGCCTGAGGGATTCGAGTTTTTGGCTCCAACAACTTGTAGAAATGCATTGAGGGTATTGCGAGCCATGCAGCTTGCAAAGCCTGTTTTATTGGAAGGTAGTCCAGGTGTTGGGAAAACAAGTTTAATTGTTGCACTTGGCAAATATTCAGGGCACAGTGTTGTGCGGATAAACCTCTCCGAACAGACAGATATGATGGATTTATTGGGTTCAGACTTGCCCATTGAAGACGAGGAAGGAATGAAATTCGCATGGTCCGATGGAATCCTTCTGCAGGCTCTAAAGAATGGGGATTGGGTTTTGTTGGATGAACTCAATCTTGCTCCACAATCCGTCTTAGAGGGCTTGAATGCTATACTTGACCACCGTGCTGAGGTCTTTATCCCAGAGCTTGGGTGTACTTTCAAGTGTCCACCATCTTTCAGAGTTTTTGCTTGCCAAAATCCTTCATCTCAGGGTGGAGGCAGGAAAGGTCTTCCAAAGTCCTTTCTTAACCGTTTCACAAAGGTTTATGTGGATGAGTTGGTGGAGGATGACTATCTCTACATCTGTAGTTCACTACATCCATCAATCCCAAGATCATTACTTTCGAAGTTGATTTGCTTTAATAAGCGGGTGTATGAGGACACAATGCTGTTTCACAAGTATGGTCAAGATGGTTCTCCCTGGGAGTTCAACCTACGTGATGTGACTCGGTCATGTCAGATCATGGAAGGTTCACCTGAGAAATCAAAAATGGATTCCTTTCTCAATGTTGTCTATATTCAAAGAATGCGTACAGCAGCTGATCGTCGGGAAGTCATAAAACTCTACGAGGCGGTTTTTGGGGTAAAGACATTTTTAAATCCTTATCCACGAGTGCAGATCAATCCTCGTTACTTGATTGTGGGGAACTCAGCTATTGAGAGAAACCATTTTCAACCATCCAGAGTTTCAAAAAGTGAGCTTAGTATATTACCAGGAATTCGTTATAGCTTGGAAGCTGCCATGCATTGTGTACAACGTCAGTGGCTGTGCATTTTGGTTGGTCCATCTTCATCTGGTAAAACTTCACTTGTTAGGTTACTTTCTCAGCTCACGGGTAATGTGCTCAATGAGTTGAATCTTTCATCTGCGACTGATAGTTCTGAATTGCTTGGGTGCTTTGAGCAATATAATGCTTTTCGAAACTTCCGATCTGCCCTTGCCCAAGTTGAAAAGTACATTGACGAGTATTGTAGTCTGAGTTTGGAATCTGCAATAGAGGCACTAATAATTGAGAGGAAAAGTTTAGTCTCGAGGTGGTCTTCTTTCTTATCTAGCATAAATTGCAACCCCATGTCAACTTCTGTTTCTGCGTATGCTGAGGGTTGGAAGAGTGCTCCATGTAGTTCTCTAGGCTCTTTGGTACATATAATTGAACAACTAAGACTGGGTTTGGAAAATTATCATTTACCTGTATCTTGGTCAGGCAAGGACTTGAATAAAACTCTGAAGACTATTTTAGACTTGCAAGAAAATAACAAGAAACATTCATTTTCAGCAAAGTTTGAATGGGTCACAGGGTTACTAATAAAGGCTATCGAATGTGGAGAATGGATTGTTCTGGAGAACGCAAATCTTTGCAACCCCACGGTTTGTAGATCATCTCTGCTAGTTATTACTTCTTGTTTCTTTTCTATCTTCTATTATAGTTCTTTTTGTAACTTACATTTAACATCTCATCTTGGGTCTTTTCAAATATAGGTGCTTGATAGGATCAACTCTCTAGTGGAGCCAAGCGGAACAATTACTGTTAATGAGTGTGGTCTTGTAGATGGAAGACCAGTGGTTCTCCATCCTCACCAAAAATTTAGACTCTTTCTCACAGTTAACCCGAGGTATGGCGAAATTTCTAGAGCAATGCGTAATCGAGGAGTGGAAATATTTATGATGCAACCATATTGGATATATGATGGGGAAAATGGATATACCTTGAAGGAAAATGAGATCAGAGATGTGAAGAGATTCTTAGTTCAAGCGGGTATTCCCACACGTAAGTTTGTTGACGCAATGGCTGAAGCACATTTATTTGCCAGAGATACCGGTTTAAGCCTTGGTGTGCAAATTACACTTCTTGAGCTTACACGCTGGGTTCAGTTATTTGTGCAGCTTCTCATGAATGGTAATATGCCTTTGTGGAGCCTCCAGTTAAGTTGGGACCATACCTATCTCTCTTCTTTAGGTGATGCTGAGGGAAAGGATGCTATTGAACATGCCAAGGTTTCTTATTTGTCACGTTCAACATTATCTGAATTGGACACATTGTTAGGATGTTCTTTGCCAGGAGGGTGGCCAAGTCCAATAAAGTTGAGGGATTTCATAGCATACTCCAGAGAAGCTTCTATAAAACAAAATTGCATGTATTTGGAATTCCTTGGGGCTCAATTCGCTTCTTATGAATTGAGTCAAAATAGAACCCTGATTAATCAAGCTGGTTCCTTTCGTGGCAGTGGACATACACAGACTTACTTACGGGTGGTCAACAAGCTAAATCCATCCGTGATTCCTCTTCGTATGTTACAACATGTCCTGTTTCCTTCGACTTCGGATAAGTTGAACTTTAGAGGTGATACTATGAAGTTTGATCTTGCACTTACCAATAAGATGCTTTTCTATGCTGCTAACTGGCTTGTTGAACAGGCTTCTGAGAGTGATCTTAAACTCTATCTCTTCTGGTTAAGTTGGTATAATTCCCAACTGGAGCCACACTGCCTGTTCTTCAAATCTTTTTTGGGCATACTTGAACAAGAATTGAGTCATCCCATTTGGAATTGTATTTTTGATTGTCAGAGAAACCTTACTTCATTTTACCAAATAGATGTTGATAAGCAACACCTTCCATTGCTTTCATTGAAGTTGGTAGACTTAACTGCACCAAATGAAGCACTTCAAATGGTCAGTAGGCGTCTCTATAATGCTATTCTCTGTGTACGCTTATTACGGCTTAGTTTGGGACAATGGAGTGTTGAGGATGAGCATGATTTTGGTGGAGAGAGTCATGGTTTCATTCCTTTGTTGGAGTGTCTTCGAGAGTTGGAGAAGGAGGTTCTTAATAAGCTTGTAGATTACCCTCATTTTGATGACCTGATTCAATTGTACACGGATCTCCTTGAAGATCATACATCGTTTTGGAATGGGATCACCTCATCCCGATTGGAATGTTTGGTTTTATCTTTGCGTTCTCTGAAGAAGGATGTGTTAAAATTGCAGGGTGTCTTTCCAAAAGCAGTTGGCACCTTACTGGTGGAGTTTAGGAACTTGGTCAAAGTATCACCATGGAAATTTAATTTTCCAAAGTCAGTGCTATGGGTTCACGGGGGTCATCCTCTTTTGCCTTCCTCTGCTGACATATATGCAAAAGTTCGGCAGCTTTTACACGTCTGTGAATTGATTTGGCCAATGAGGACAAAAACGTGGAAGCAGGCTTCCTCTGGTAATCATTATCTCATGGAGGTCATTGTATCTGCTGATAAAGAACTGCGATCCTTAGCAATGCAAGGTGTTTGCATGTCGTCTTATTTAACAACAAAATGGGATCAAGACGATGTCCACATTGTTCAACAGTTGGACGAGATGCATCAGATGCTTATGGGAAGATTTGAATTTGAAAAACGCAAGATGGAGACTGTTCTTTTGCCTAAAGTGCGCACTTCCTTGATGGGAAGTTGGGCTGGTTGTTGTGTTTTCTGCCCTGAATTATTATGTAGTGAGCCTATTTTTAATAGTTGGCGGGAGACCCTTCCTTTGTGCGATGGCACCAGTTTTTCTCTTGATACAGAGCTACTCCAAAAATTATCAAATATCATTTTGGTCGATGCAGAGGAACTGTTTCCGGCTTTGTCCAATACTTCTGAGCATTTGCGCTATGCCTTAAACTTCTCGTTGGAATTTTCTTCAAGACCTCCTACAGATTTTGTACCACATCAGACAATTCTGTGGACACTGGATGCTTGGGAATCAGTGGATTTGGTGAAAAGAAAAGTGGCTACTTATATTCTTGAAATGTGGTTTAAGTGGCATTCATATTTGTGGACCTATTGTCCTGAACCAGTTAGGAACTTCGCAAAGATTGATGACTGTGATGCTCCTTTGCCTTATATGCTCTTCCTTCCTGCCAAAATAGCAACACTCGACCATATTCTGTAAGATCTTTTACTTCATTTTTATTCCTTTTTGTGTTTTTTGATTCATGGATGATTGCTTTCGTTCCTTATGATTATGTTGTTTTCTCCTATATTTTCTCTTCTCTATTCAGTGTTTTCCTGTTCTTGATTAGTTTCTCAAAACAATGTTTCAAAAATTTGAGTTTGCTCATATCGAATTAAAGAACGTGATGTGTACAAAATATTCTAGAGAGAGAAAATAGTTTCTATTTTTAATAATTTCGTATTAGCTTTTAGGTAGGTATTTTAGGAGGTCTTAAATTGCTATTTTTGAGTTATTTTATGTTTAGAAAGTGTCCTTAGGTTAGTAGTTTACTTGGGTTGCAAGTTTTTAGGTTTTTAGTAAGTTTTGGGCTCTTTGGTGAGGAGTTATCTATATAAAGAGCTCCTAGTACGAAAATTAATTAAGTTTTAGAATGAATATATTTTTGATTAGTAGAAATCATGTTGAGTTAAGAGAGTTGAAACGCTTCCGCAAATATTATTTACATCAGAACGCTTCTCTTAAACTATCCTACTTAAGCACTTCTATTTTTTAGCTCATTGCTATTGACCTCTTTTTACTGATGGAAACTGGTCTTTACCAACAGAATGTGGTGGTTTCACATAGGTTTCAGATATCATTGATAGGTATAGCATTTCCCTGTATTGTGAATTGACTGATGCACATGCATCAGTTAATACACATCAAATTGACCCGAGAGGAAGCGCTAACAAACCCTAAAAGTGTTAACAAAATGAATTATCATTTACTATAGATGTATAAGTATAACTTAGACATGCTTGAAATGTGATTATAAACAGAGTATCTGAAATTATTGTTATGCATGATCGAAGTCATGTAATGACACTGTAAATTTGACAATAATGAATTGCCTTTATTTACCTTGTATTAGAAGCTGAACTTAAACTAGCTAATACATAAAAGTTTTCCTTGTTATTTTGAAGTAACATTTTGGAAAAGAGAAGTATGTATTATTTATAGTTTAATGGATTATTTGTTCCAGATTTTGTACATCCATCACAAAACTATTAATGTGGCAACTATTTGTGTCCGATTTGTGTCTGGCGTCCCTTGACTAACTAGCAACCAACTAGCACATTAACTACATAGAGAAAGGTTTCGTGGATGTTTTTGGCGCAGATGGAGGGAATGGGGGTTGGAGCAGTGAAATGGAAAAAAGAAGAAAACAACGATTGGAAGGAGTTGTCAAGATTTTACTGCTGTAGGATAAAACCCTAAAAGTAACAGAAAATGGTGGTATTGTTTTGATATCTCTATATGGTAACCATGCCCATGAGGCCATGAGAATTACTGAAAGGAACTAATATTCTTATTTATCATTGCCAGTTCAATGGAATTTTCGGTGTTGCAATTACTCTTAGCTTGTTCTTTCAGTACTTGTGTTGTTGGACTTTTATATTTCTCATATTTTTATGTGCAGACAAGGGGCATTTATTATCAAGGATTATGCTGTGCACTGTTTGAAGCTTAGAGTTGCTTCAAGAAATATTTGGCAAGATTCTCCATCAGGGAAAGACGCCCCTAGTTTTCTTTTGTCTGCTGCTCAGTCTCTCTTTCAACAGGTAGTGCTTTTCTTGGTATATAAGGTTTCCCAATCCATGCACGGGTTAATCTTTAGGAATTTGTTCTTATATGATGTTCCATGTTCCAGATCATATATGCGCATGGAAAATCTTTTGAGCATGATAAATATGAAGGCATCAAGTCAATTTTCTGTTCCATTCAGGGGAATCAGGTAAAGGTATATTTCCATGTCTGAAAATTTCTGTTTCAGTATTTTTAATCCTTTTCAAGTATTATTTGTGATTCAAGTAGGAAACAAGAAGATGTTTGAATCAACTTTCTCCTTCGCCTTTTCTTTTTTGTCTTATTTATTTATTTGTGGCTGCAAGTTGGTGACTGAAATTGTCACTAATAATGAAGTATGAACACTAATTACCTTTCAAAAAATATCTATATGCAAGTAACCTACTATGTATTTCGTTTCCTTTCCTCTATTAAAATATAAAAAGTAGGGCTGCACTTTCGGTAGGTTACATAAGGTTGTCGGGGAATCCCGATCCCACCCCAAGCTTCAAATTGTTCAATAACTTCAATCCATGCCCGAGCCTAACTAAAGTTTGGTTGGGTTTGTTATAGAAGGGTTATCCTTGAAGTTTTGTTTCTTTCTAGACTATATCTCAGCCGCAGATCTCTAAGGTACTCAAGATTGTTCTTTTCACCTAAAAAAAATTTTACTTAGAGTTTAGGCTTCCGTTAGTTAGAGTGAGGTTGGATTTGCTATAGAAGGGTTGTCCATGAAGTTATGTCTTTCTAATTATTTATGTCAGCATATCTCCAAATTCCTCAAGATTCTTCTTACTTAAAACAATTTCTTAGAGGTCAAGCTTCGGTTATTTTGGATTGCCTGAGGCTTCAAACCAATCACACCTGAATTTAGGTTGTGTTCTTGAATGTCAGCCCTGGCCCAAGCCTTGTGATGCAGGGCAGAGATCAAAATAACTCATAAATCTAAGAACAAGATAATAGAGAACAATTTCTCTAAACTAAATTTTATTAATCATCAAAAGTTAACTTTAATTTTCGTTTTTTGAGCTCCTTATATAGATAACTCCCACATAACAAGTTATAAACCTACCAAAATACTAAAAATTTGGGCCCTAAGGTATCTACTACCTATAAGCAACTTTCTAAACCTATTAAAACTCAAAATAGACACTTCTAGACCTTCCTAAAAAAGCCCTAAATAATAAAAACCAAATTCACTTATTTTTAGTAAATATAAATGTAATAAATTTACATAAATAAACTAAGATTGTAAATTGTCTCAAATCATCCTTTATCATTCTCCCCCTGTTGGAAAAAATTCGTCCTCGAATTTTGCTGATGTAGTTTTCTTTGCATTGATCTTTTCGGTAGAAAAATTCAATCACACCAGAGGATACGACGAAGAACTCTTTACATCGAACATAAATATTTGGTCTTGAAGAATTATCGCCAACGCCCAATAAAAATGGATCCGGATAACACGTTGTATTACATAAATCCACTAAGCCATCTATGATGTTCGTGGATTCCACGAAATAAGAATCAACATAAATTAACTTAAAACTCACATCATCATCAGGGTAAATATCATAGATTGGTGGTGAATCCCAATCTATAAAATCTTGATTGTCTGCGATCTCATGAAATAAAAATAAATCTCCTGTCAACATATTATTTTTTGGAGCCTCCTTGAAGTCCAAAACCTCTTCAACAATACAGATCCAATCAATCAATTCGTCCGACGAAGTATCACCATGGAACTTAGGAATTTTAGCCTTCAATCCTGACTCCCATCTCCCAGAGTCTCGCGGATGACAAGCTGCAACTTGAAATCCCTCTTGATCAACATCTGTGAAAGGATTTTTCTCCTTCTCATCGTTTTCTTCCTCCACCACCCGTAGATTAAGAACACGACGACACTCTTGATGCGGCTGCAACGCATCCAATTGGCGGGTGAGCGCTTGAACCTGCCGTTCCGGATCGGTTATCCGATCTCGCTCCATCACTTTGTATAGAGGGGCTTCACAAACTACAACACAACGACTTTGTCCTCGAGCCATGATAAAGGAGCGTAGCCGAAGCTCTGATACCAAACTGATGCAGGGCAGAGATCAAAATAACTCATAAATCTAAGAACAAAATAATAGAGAACAATTTCTCTAAACTAAATTTTATTAATCATCAAAAACTAACTTTAATTTTCGTTTTTTGAGCTCCTTATATAGATAACTCTCACATAACAAGTTATAAACCTACCAAAATGCTAAAAACTTAGACCCTAAGGTATCTACTACCTATAAGTAACTTTCTAAATCTAGTAAAACTCAAAATAGACACTTCTAGACCTTCCTAAAAAAGTCCTAAATAATAAAAACGAAATTCACTTATTTTTAGTAAATATAAATGTAATAAATTTACATAAATAAACTAAGATTGTAAATTGTCTCAAATCATCCTTTATCACCTTGGCTGGAAAAGACTTGTACCAACCCCCCAGCAATGCCCGTTTGGGCCCATTCAAGTTGCACCTATGTCAAAGTAAGAAATAAAGATTATGCTCCACATGTAATATTTTAGCATGTGTAACTCTGTTTCAGCAATCTTTTGATAGTTTTGTTTTTTTAAGTGCTTCATACTCAATATCTTTTGAACAATATTTTCTTAAGTCCTTTTATCATAAAAAGCCACGCTTTATTTTGCTGTTCATCATTTACCAATGTAACTATTTTTCCAAATTGGTCACAGCAAGGAGACCTACAAGCATTAGGCGAGCTTATTGCATCTTCAAGCCACTTTAGATTGACTTCTTTAGTGGATATGTTTATTAAACCGCTGCTTGGAGAGCTATACATTCATCACTCTTTTCACGGTAAAGCTTAGAAATGCTGTATATTCTATTTTACCTATGGATATTTGCTTCTGGTTGGGAAATTGTTCTTTATGCTGACAGAAATTCCTCTGGTCACCTTTTTTTAATAGATTTACTGTCCAATCTCGGCCGTGCTTGGTTGCACATTGGAGGGTTGCGTTTCCATCTTCTGCTGTCCCCTGGTGATCTTGATCCAGCCATTAAGTATTCTTTCAAGCATTCTCAGTTAATGGAAAAGATTTCTTTGCTTGGACTTGAAATAAAGGTATCCTTTTGGAATTATATTTGTATTTCCCTGATTGTTCATCAAATGAATTCAAATAGACAAATCATAATAACATGTGATCAAATATCAAAAGATGTCTTTTCCTATCAGTTGCGAGCAAAACCATGGTGATGTAGAGAAAAATATTTTTTTTTTCTTGATCAGTCCAGAGAATATTGTGACAAACAAATACCCATCTGCTAATTCATAACAAAGTCAGAGTAGTAACTTACTTTTTCTCAAACTTGCTAGATCCAAAGGTTTGTAAACATTTAGTTGTTCTATAAATGCTTAGTCATAACAGTAGCATATGCCATATAGTAGGTTACCTGCGTATAAAAATGAAGAAGCGTATAGTAGGTTACTTGCCTATACACGCTCTCTTCCTGAGCAATTGACTTAAATTCGAACATTAATGAAGGCTTTGGTATGAACATATAATCAAACGAGTGAAGTCCATAAGATCCTTCTTCCTCCAAAATTTTCTGTTTTGATTACATCAACTTGAGATTATTAAAATGTTGCTTCATTCAGGTTCGACAAGAATGCGATCATTTAGCAGGAAGGAGTTCAACGAAAGACGATGAGAAAAGTGCAGTCTCACTAGAATCGCTTGAAGAGGAGGCGAGAAAGTTAAAAAGAAAGGTTATGAAAGCTGCTTTTTTATTCAAGTTTTCTTTTATTTCATTCGTTTGCTCTTGCCGCAATGATCAATGAACCTAAACAAAGTAGATATCTGTCCAAAGTACCTTGTTTAGATAGTTGTAAAATCTATTGGAATGCATCTCTCTGTGAAATTTAATGCTTAAATATATGAACTTAAATTTCTCTTGTTTTCCTAAGGTGAAATCCTCACAACCACTCCAATTTTTTAGCCTTCCATTCTAATGTTCATACTTTTTGTTTGCATATAATGGTTTGTAGTTTCATAATTATTTACCTATTCTTTTGAAGTATTCAAAGACTATGTCTTGGTAATTTAGTCACTGTTTTACTTGTTTGCTCATGAAAAATAGTATTTTAAAATGTTTTATGTTTTTGACAAACCAACTCTGGTGCTCAGGTTGTATTTCGTGATGATCCTGCCAAATTTACTAAGTTAAAATCCGAGTGCGCTGATTTTTTGAAGTCGGTTACATCTGCTTTCCTGACAAAGAATCTTGAAGGCGTGAATACACTGCAGATGATTAATCAAGTATGCAACTGGCAGGTAATAAAAATTTATAGTCGATATTCTGAGTTTGTTTTTTTTTGTTTTTTTTTGTTTTTTTCTATTTGGCTTCTACATTTCTGATTTTTATGTATTCTTAATAAGTTCTACATTTCTGGTTCCCCAGGAGACAGCAGCCAGCTTTGTTAATCGGTTATCTGATGAATATGCTTCATATGTTGATATAATTCAACCTATCCAAGTTGCAGTATATGAAATGAAATTAGGCTTATCATTGGTTGTGTCAAGCACTTTGCAGAAAGCATTCTTGGATAAGGTCGAGGAAGACAATATGAATCACGTTCTGGTAATATTCCTTTATTATTCTTTATTTCACTTTTTTTCTAACATTGTTCACTTGGCTACAGATTTCTTACTCATGTGATTTCTTTGCAGCAAACAATCTATTCGTTCATGCAATTCCCTAGAAATTGTGCAGCTATATCCATTTCAACTGGAGTCAACAGCAGGGGTCCTGACTATCTATCCTCTTATCAAGATGTCTTTGCAAACACTTCGCCAACGGATGTTCATCTACTGAAAAAGCTCGTTGGTATTAAAAAGGAAGTAAGTTCTGATAAAGTTGTAAGTGTATTAACCAGAGAGTGATGATTCTTGTGAAGCTATCTATTTACTAACTATACTTTGTTATGGATCTACATGTTCGTTTGTAATGATGCTTTGCTTTGCATTCCTGTTTAGACAATATCTCTTATTTACTAATGGAGTCATCATGACTAGGTCCAGATTTATGTTTGTGACCAAAGCATTTCTGATGGATCACAGGTTTCCGTGTTGCAATTGCATGCTGCTCTGTATCATAATATTCTTGTCCGGAAAGTACATGATGCAGTTAATTCTTTGCTCATGGATAATATGTGCTTTGAGGTGAGAATCTACCCCTAAATAACATTTCAACTGTTGTTCAAGGAATTACTTTTTGCTAATATTATGGTGGCTTGTTGAATTAGCTCCTGAGCGAGATATTCAATGAATTTTCTATGTTGTGGATGAGCATGAAAGTTCAAACAAAAGCAAAAGAAGATGATGCAGCTCAGAACTACAGATTTAAGACTCGTGAATTCAAGATAGAAGATATTTTGGAAGTTGATGTATCATCTCTTAGGAATTCTTTTGCGGATCAGAATTTATGTTTGGAGTGGCAGGAGTTGCTAGCAGAGGAGGAACTTAAAGAATGGGTACTGTTCTTATAGATGGACCACTATCATATGATCTTTTCAATTTTAGTCCCTAAATAATCTTTAATTCCATTTTGAAGGCACCTCCCAAGGAGCATGAAAATCTTGAGGAAGAATGGAACCTCATTCAGGACTCCGTTTTGAAGAATATGGTCTATGTTCACAATCAATTGTTTGGATCAAGTAATCTTGTTGAATCTGTAAGCTCCTGCTGTTACTTTTCTGGATATTCACAGATGCTCTGCTACACAAGAACTATTAATTAGAGCCAGCACTCACAAGAGGGTGGCGCAGGAATATTTTATTTTAGTCTTGCATTCATGTTTTGTTTTTCTAAGAGAAAGTCACATTGTTTTCCATTCTCCACATTAGTTTATTGGTTCATGCCATATGTTGATACTCCTAGGAGAAAATCATGTAAATGTGGTTTTCAATCACGGGCTTCGTAGCATTTGCTGCGGCTAATTTTTGGGTTATCTTTTCAGCCTGGAATTGTTCAGATCTCTGATGCAGAAAAGCTGTCTTGTTTCCTCGATTCTTATAAATTGGGAATGGTGATGATAAAAGGTGATCGTTTTCGATTAACTATATGTTCAACTTTGTAAATGGATATGACATTCTTCCCACAAGACATATCTTACTCCGTTGTTTTGGTATTTCCAGACTTGAAAGGTATAATTGCCTCCAGCCTAGATGCAAAACTTATGCCAGAGCACTTTCTTCATGTATGCTTGGAGTTTGAAGAAAAGTTTGGATCATCTCGTTCTGCTCTTGCCTACAACTTTTACAAGGTTCTGCACATGATAACTCATTGTTTATGTTAGTGAAGCTTCTCTTTCAGTCGATTTGACTGCTGTTTATGTTTTATTCCTTTACAGGATTCTAACGCTCCTGCAATGGCTGGCATGGTAGAGCCACTTAGAACTCTTCAGCAAAGGGTTACCTTCCTGTTGAATGAGTGGCCGGACCATCCTGGTCTCCAGAAGATTCTAGATGTAACTGAAATGTTGTTGGCTATTCCACTGAGTACACCTCTGGCTAAGGTATAGTTGATTTGATTCATGTTGCCAGCTTTTCCAAGCCTATGCCCTCTGGAAATTTAATGAAAACATTACATCATATGCATATTTCTAGAGATAAATAAATTAAGACAAATTTTGAATTGTTTGTATTTTGAAGGCTCTTTCAGGTTTACAATTTTTGCTTAGCAAAGGCCAGATGTTGGAGGAACATGCTCCAAAATTCTCTCTTTCTGGTAAGTTATTATGTCTGTAAAAAAATTAGATATTTTTGTTGATCAATTATTTAATATTTTCGTCTGTTGCTTACAGATCAACTCCAACCAATTCGTACACTGGCATCTTCCTGGCAGAAGATGGAACTTGAATCTTGGCCAGCTCTGCTTGATGGAGTTCAGGAACAGTATGAGAGTAATGCCGGAAAGGTAATTAATGGCTTTTTATTTGTCTTATGGATAAAATCGAAATGCTAATCTCATCATTTTTGCCATTTATACAGTTGTGGTTTCCGCTGTACTCCGTTCTTCATCGTGGACAACCTGCTGATTCTTCTGGAGATAGTCTATCTACAATTCAGAGGTACGGAGTCTACGGACCACCTTTAAACAATTGATTTCTTATCCAAACTAATTATTGATAAGTAATTTTGGAATTTAGTATGTATTTGACTCAATTGGAATCTGCAGTTTGGAGGAATTTATTCAAACATCCAGCATTGGAGAATTCAAGAAGCGCCTTCAGCTTCTTCTTGCCTTTCATGGCCAAATCGACAGTAGTGTACGCTTGAAATCAGATCCAAGGTAATCTATGCAAAATCTTATATGACTCCTTTTGTTGTGTTTCAAATCCTTTAATCCTGAAGGAAAAAGCTTAAGCTTTAGTAAGGACTGTACAGGAAACCTTTGCCAGTTTGTCTCACTTGTTCTGAACTTGGTTGAAATCTCAATCTTTATTCCCTAGTGAATAATTGTATGCATTTGATATACATCTTAATGCTTTATAGTATCCTAGGTTTCCTTGGGGTAGTGTTAGATTCTAACACCTGTTCAACTATGCAGTCCTTCTCTGATGGAAAATCTGAAAATTTTGTACAATGTTTTCGGCTATTACATACAATTCTTGTCTCTGTAAGTTTTCCATCTCCTACAATTTAATGGAATTTTTTCTTGTCTTTTTCCTAGTTTAAGTGTGTCAACTAATGCCAATGTTTGTTTGTATTTCAGAGTTACAGAGCACATAGAATCTCATCGCAGAAACATTGTGGTTGAGTTAAAAGATCATTTGAAGCTTTGTCGGTGGGAGCGTCCTGAAACCTATTTGTCAATTGAAAGCTCCAAAAGGACCCGCCAAAAGCTTCGGAAGATAATACAGAAATTCAATGTAAGTAGCGCCTACTTCATTCTCTTGAGCTTGAAGTATTTTCCTTGCATTATATAATTGTCATTTACGCATTTGTTTGTATTTATTTCTTTCCAATAAAAATATACTTCACTTGATAAAAGAGATAATTGTTTTACGTCTTGATAAAAGATCGAAAGATAGAACTTTGAAATTTCTTATTAAACAACTTAAGTCTGGCGTATGCCCTGTTTTTTTTATCTAATACAGATATATTAGTATAATACGTAAAAGAACATGAAAGTAAAACAGAAAAATAGAGAATAAACTACAAAGATGAATCTGTTTCGGTTCTAACCAGTAGATATTTTCTATATTATGTATTTTATTTATTATTGATTGGTAAAAGTAGAACCAGAAACTATTAAATAAGGGGTTCCAGTTCCTAACAGCTCAGGTAATACAAACTAGAACCAGAAGTATGCAGATCCGGAACTGGGATATCTGTTTGCAGTTTCAAGGTTACCAGGCAATGTGGTACCTCTTCACACCCTTAAAACAGCAGTGGCAAATCCTTCGTCTTTGTTCTTTTTCTCTAGACATCTCCTGTGAGGGACAAGTGTGGGAGTCCTTTATTTGCTATCGTACAATTGAATAGCCTCCAACTCTTGTGTATTACGTGTATCAAGTTAGGTACTGTATTTGGATATATTGCCAGATATACTCTTTAATTGTATCAGATGTGTTATGCATATGTTTTGTTAAGAACTTCGATTTTAATTCTCTATTTATTCTGAACAGCATTTTCTTGCAAAAGTTACTACATCTAAGTGATGTAGATTGACTTTCTGATTGGTGATTGTTATTCACTTTCTTGCATGAGACTATATATTAGATCTTTTCTTTTTATAATATATATACTATCCTGTGTTTTATGTCAAGTATAGTTAAGAAATCATAAGAAATACAAGGCTAAGCTGATCTGTGCAGGATTTGCTGCAACAACCGGTAATGGTCATCATTAACCAAGATGCAGCGAAAAAAGGGATTAAAGTTCCATCTATGTTAGGACCAAAGAGCTCAAATGCTATTTCCGATATGAGTGCCGGGATAGTGTTGTCAGTTTCTGTGGACGTGACATTGTTCAGTTACGAAGAAAGGTCATATTTTATTCTTATGCAGACTTTAACATTAGTTAGTAGTAGTACTTTGTAAAGTTCTGCTTCTTGAACTGGGTTTTTTGTTTGGTCCAGGCCAATATGGTACAATGACTGGAGAAAGAAAGTTGACTCTGCTTTGCAAAACTTATCCCCTGAAAAGATACCTGAGTTCAAGGACGCTGAGGGTTAAGTTTTACTTCTTTTTTTTGGATCATTATTCCTTTCTGCACTTTTTCTGGTTTTTGTCTCATTTTTCGCTTAAAACTTCGGAGTCAAATTATAACAATTTAATGCATTACAGAGATTGGAAGTATCGTCAGCCAATACATAAATTCCGAGTCTTCATGCCTCATATACCAAGAACAATCAAAGAATTTGTGGCTCTCACTTGAGAATATATGCAGAACTGCTACTGAGTGTGCTGATCTCTGGAAGGATGAAACCAAGAGTTTCGGAAAGAGGAGGGCACTTTCTGACTTTTTAAAGCTTTTAGAAAATTGTGGGCTATCGAGGCACAAGTCTATGGTTTCTGAGGTACTTCTACGTAGATTTCTGCATCCAGTTCTTTGAATTGGTTATAATAACATCCTCTCAGATCAAGAATTCTAGTGTTTGTTATCCGTCTTGAGTTAAATTTTGTTGATGTGAGATAATGAACCTTTTACAGGATGAGCTCAAGTCCAGCCAACCAAGTAGCTGGTTTCTTCAACCATCTTACCATGTGAAGCACTTACTTTTGCCCCAGAGTGGACAGCTTGCTTTAAATGTTGGTATAACTTCTGATGCCCAGTGCCAGAAGCTTCTCAATGTATGTTCCAATTCAAACTGGGAAATAGCAAATAAATACTACTACAAAAGCGTGTCGATGGTGCAGCTTCTACGGCAAATATGTTTGAATTTTCACAAAGATTTTAGTCTGGAACAGGTAATTTCCAGCACTAGAAATAGCATCCATTTTGTAATGGAATTTACTTTTTCTCATGTTATGTTCATTTGATTTTTGTAGATTGTCAGATCATCGTCTTTCCTCGACCACCTCATCTTAATACAACAGGAGCAACGGTTTGTTGCTTATGGTTTTGCTGACCAAATGAACCGCTTGAGGAAATGTACAGCTTCCTTAAATGATATACATACAAATCCTTCAAATGTTGATGATGGAGCTAGTAGAGAGTGTTGTCTTACCCTGAACCAGCATGCCACTTATAAGTGCATGTGGCAACAAAAGGTAGTCTTTTTCCTTCAAAATTAATGGGTGAATTAATATTTAGTTATGTTGTGGTTTTCCATTTGTAGTTTGTGGGCTGATATTATTTTTTATAATTCTTCAGCATCTATTTGATAGCCTGTATGCCATATCACATGAAGCGTCTTTGTTACTGAGGAAAGTTGAAAATTCTCATTTGAATACTTGCCAAAGTGTCAAGGTCGAGTCCAACAAGATTCTTGTTTTCATTGAGAAGTTCATGTCGAATCTTAAGAAATCTAAGGTGAAAATCTTCCATCTTTCTTGCTGGTATTGGTGATTTGTAGACTTTAGTATTCCTTGTTATTAATAAAATTTCTGTAACAGGAATCATTAGATCGGTACCTTCTCGGTGATAACAGAATAGTAACCACACCAGCAGCTTGCTCGCCTCCCTTTGTAGTTTCACAACAGATGGAGCAGTTGGTTATGCAAAACTTTAAAGAAATAAATGAGTTTGAGGAGCATATAAAGGTTTTCAATGAGCAAAATATTGATAGGAAGTCAGTTAAAGAGACTCTGCTTGGTCGTTTTGGAGACATACTCAACAAGGTATCATGGTTTTACAATTATTTATTGCTGGTTTCTGAAGTATAAAATATTTTTTAGATCTTCCTCTTACCACCAACCAAAGAATCTTCCTCTTACCTAATGGTACTAAGAACAAAAAAACACCTTTGTTGATTTCTAGGAATGGTTTCGCATTTCCCGCTTGAAACCTATCCATGGGCCTATCTTGAAGTTTGTTTTATTTTAAGAAATTCTCAAATCTATCTGGTAAAAGTTGTCAATCAGAAATGAACTTTTAGTGTGTTAGTTCAATGAGGGTGGTCCAACATTGAGAGTGTTGTTGGTCCGTAGTCGCACCATGGACGAACTACATGAGTCACGATCGTTCTAAGATAACCCCAAGTTGGGTACTGTTAATTATGATCATTCTATTAGGCATATAGTATATTATTTTATTAGGGACATTTGTCGTTCTAAGCTAATCCCAAGTTGGTAATACTAATTAGGATCATTCAAGACTGAAACCATGGTGTATTATTCTATTAGGGATACATATATCTTTAAGCATGATACTAGACCTTAATGGAAGTGTTTGGGGAAATAACTTTGGTCAGGTTTTGTTATATCATCTTCGAAATTTAGTTCTGTTGTTTAATTGGGTAAAACCTTTTTTTTAGGGTTTATGGTTCGAAGTCTTTGTCTTCTCTTGGGAGAGTCTTCTGTCTTAACTTCATTTGCTTTTCTTGTTTGGTTTGGTTCGTCTTCTGTTAGGCTGTTTTTCTCTCTCTTTCTTTCATAATAAAATTCTATTTTATCCACCCAAAAAAAAAAAATCGAAGATAAAAGAACTTATTTTGCAGGGGAAAGAGATAATGGAGGAATTTCATTCCAGTCTTGAGACTAAGAATCAGTTGATGAGTGCCTCTGAAAATGGTGGTTTTCTAGAGACCTTTACTAATCTTGAAGTTGCATTTGCTGAATCTGTCAAAGAAACTTTCAAGCAGATTATAGAAGCATTTCAGAAACTAGGTTCAGGGAGTAGCGGTTGTACTCTTTCTGAAGACTCATCATCCGGAAATATTACTTTGTGGAAAGTTCTATTTGAATCTTGCTTATTGGATCTTCAATTGGACCTTATATGTGAAAAACTTAATAAAACTATCAAACTTGGGGTATGTATTTTACTTTATCTTGATCATTTTATATTTTTTAAAATAGGATCATGGACTACATGTCATTATCCTCTTCTATTGTTCATTTTGATGTATCCTCATCTGAATGGATGTGTTTTGTTTAGGTTGATCTGATTGACAATGCTGGCCATAGTAGTCCTAGTCTATGCTTGCAAGTACAGAGGCATTTGAAGCATCTGCACGTGTTGATCGATCTACTCTTGACATTTGGGGATGGTGTCCTACTTGAGTTCTTAGCAATGCACAGAACAGTAATTACTCCTGGATTGTCCATCTGCTTTGTACTTTTTCTTCACCTTGTTTCGTGGTGTTTGATTGAAGCTCAAATCTGTTTTCAGGTAGCAGAAATGACTCACATGCTCGCAAATGTGTTTGCCTCCCTATATTCTAAAGGGTTTGGTTCTCCCCCGGGAGAAGATGTGGATGACACTGGTGGAGATAAATCTCAAGATGCAACTGGAACGGGTATGGGAGAAGGTGCTGGTCTAAATGACGTGAGTGAACAAATAAACGATGAAGATCAACTTCTTGGAAGTTCTGAGAAGGTAATATAGTTGCTAACCACATCTATTTCACAATTCATCTTTTGCACTTCTGGTGTATTTGAAGACGATGGGTCAACTCGATCTCCCCGAGTTGACTCCACGCCTTCAACCCAACCTGAGTCTAACTCAAACTTTTGAACAGTTTATATTATGCGGACCCTGGCCCACCCATTTCTTTTGCATGGTCCCGGCCCACTCTTTGCTTTAGTGCATTATTATTAGGTGGGCTCGGGCCCATTCTGAATCTAAATGATTGTATACTCTGATTCACTGTTTTTTATCTCTGTTCTTCTACAGCCTGATGAAGGGCCAGATGCGACAAATGAGGTCCCCAGTAAGAATGACAAGGGGATAGAGATGGATCAGGATTTTGCTGCAGACACTTTTAGTGTTAGTGAGGACTCTGGAGATGATGAAAATGAGGATAGTGACGAAGAGAAACTTGATTCTGCTATGGGAAAAACTGGGGATGATGGTGAAGTAGCTGACGAAAATCTTGGGGATAAAGATGACGAAAGTAATACAGAGAACAAAAATGAAAAGTATGAAACAGGCCCATCGGTAAAAGATGCAGATTTGAGCTCCAAAGAACTCAGAGCAAAGGAAGATGATGTTACTACTTTAGATGAATCTGAGGAGATGAATGCTGATAACACTGACAAACAGAAGAATGATGATGATGGTGGAAATATTCCTGATGATGATGAAAACATGGAGGGCATGATGATGGACAAAGATGAAGCTTATGCAGATCCTACAGGAATAGAGCTTGATGAGAAGCAAAATCAAGGCGAAGATGATACGAATGTGGAAGAACATGAGATTTCTGATACCATGGAAGAAACAAGTCCGGAAGAAGAAAATAATGAAAATGGTGAGAATGGAAATGATGAAGATGGAAAGGCCAATCCAGTGAATGAAGAAGATATGGATGCTGAATCTGAAGAAGTGGGTAAAAATGTTGAGACTGATGATCAAGGAATGGATCATGATCATGATGAGAATGCGGAGAGTGACCTTGTTGCACCAGATAAACCATCTTTTGAACAAGGAATGCCTGATTTCACTAGAGATCATGTTCCCAATGCAGAATCTGCAGCGCGAATTAATGGTGATGCACAGGCATCTGATTCAAGCATGGTTGCACCCGAGGAGCAATGGGCTAACAATAGTAATATGCAAAATGGTCTTGCTCCTTCAAGAGGTTTGCCTTCTAGTAGTGTTCCTCAGATTGAAATTACAGTGCCTGATTCATCTGAGGGTGGGAAGTTAACCGATGATCAACCAAATGCTCAATCGCAAGAACATGAAAATGATACCTCATCTATGCAAAGAACTAATCCAAACCCTTACCGGAGTGTTGGGGATGCATTGGAAAAATGGAAGGAAAGGGTGAAGGTCTCTGTTGATTCAGAGGAGAATGGAAAAGAGGGTTCTGATGATATGGAGGATGAGAATGCAGAAGAATATGGATTTGTTTCTGAGTTTGAGAAGGGAACTTCCCAGGCACTGGGACCCGCTACATCTGATCAGATGGACAAGAATATCAAGGGAAACGAACCCGAGGGAGGTGAAGATCATACGAAAGAGAAACAAAACATCACCGAGATGGAGGTTGAGAAGCAAGATCCTGAGACACAACCTGTTAAAAATTATAGTGCCTCCACCTTCAAGCAGAAAACCGATGAGAGAATGGAGAAGTCAAACCTCAACAATGAGGTAACTGCGGAGGAGGGATCGCCGATAGGTGATTATGATGATGATCGTGGAAACATGTCAGGGGATTTAGTTTCCATTAATAGGTCGTATATGGGTGAGAACATATTGCAAATTAGTAAACTTAGAGTAGATGATGACGAAGACCTGGGGAAATCGAAGACCCTCGAGGAAGTTTCTGGTGATATGAAAGAGAATGCTACAACACTCTGGAGAAAATACGAACTAAGCACGACGAGGCTTTCACAGGAGTTGGCTGAGCAACTTCGTTTGGTCATGGAACCCACTGTAGCCAGCAAGCTCCAAGGGGATTATAAGACTGGGAAGCGGATAAACATGAAAAAGGTACGGCACAGTCAAAATTCGTTTTCAAGTTCGTGCCAGATATTTTCTCCCAACTTATTCTTATACTCTGCTTATCCACACCTTCATGGGGCTAAATGTTTTGGAACGATATGATTTTTGAGAGGATGATCTACATGACGAGGAGATCCACCTCAGGAAAAATCAGCCCTGATCATATTCACGTGCCCCTATATGTGGGTGTAAGCAGAGTGTAATAATAAGTTGGGTGTAGATATCTGGTCCATTTCACTTTTTGCTTAAGTTTGAAGTAATTTTTTTTGTTAATTGGAAGGCTGGAATTTCAGACTGAACCTTTCATTTTACATGTATGTTTATTTGTGAATCCAGGTAATTCCGTACATAGCAAGCCATTACCGGAAAGATAAGATATGGTTGAGGCGCACGAGACCCAACAAACGTGATTACCAAGTGATAGTTGCTGTCGATGACTCCCGAAGTATGTCTGAGAGCAAATGTGGGAATGTTGCTATTGAAGCTTTGGTTACAGTCTGCCGTGCCATGTCTCAACTTGAGGTGGGGCAGTTGGCTGTTGCAAGCTTCGGCAAGAAAGGAAACATAAGGTTACTACATGACTTCAATCAGCCCTTTACTGGAGAAACAGGAATGCAGATGATCTCAAGCTTGACATTCAAGCAAGAAAACACCATTGCAGATGAGCCGGTCGTTGATCTGTTGAAGTACTTGAACAACAAGCTTGACGCTGCAGTGGCTAATTCACGCCTTCCATCTGGTCAGAACCCACTCCAGCAGCTCATCTTGATCATAGCAGATGGTCGGTTCCATGAAAAGGAGAAGTTGAAGCGGTGTGTCAGAGATGTTCTGAACAAGAAGCGAATGGTTGCATTTTTGCTAATAGACAGCCCACAGGAATCCATCATCGACTTCATGGAAGCGTCATTTATGGGCGAGAAGGTTACATTTACAAAGTATCTGAACTCATTTCCCTTCCCATACTACATTGTTTTGAAGAACATGGAAGCACTTCCCAGGACCCTTGCCGATCTATTAAGACAGGTAAATCTTCAATGACCTTATTTTGCGTACTCTTCGGTTTTCCTCGACAATTTTATGCTTCAGATCTGTTTAGATATTAAAGATAGCAATTTTTTATACCATCTTCTTCAACTTTTTTGTTGCAGTGGTTCGAACTTATGCAAAATATGAGGGACTAATCCAAATAGAGCGAAAATTTTGAGGTGATCACTGGATTTTGTTTTTTCTCGTTCTCGAAATTCTTAAATGATGTAATGGAGATTCGTCCAGTGATCTTTCATGGTTTGTGGGCGTGGAAACAAATTATAAAGGTTCCCCAGGAGCGAGATGAAGGGAGAGGAGGCCCACAGATACAGAACCGGAAAACTAGAACCAAAGGCAGCAGGATAAATGAGTGTAAATTGTAAAGCGCGGCAGTCTTGTATTTGTTATAATTCTGTATTACAATTATCATTAATATATAAAAAAATGTCTCAAAAATTTTTGGTTGCTCTTTTGCCATTTCTTTCCGTTAATTTCCATTTCTAAGGCAAAATAGCAAGTCTGTCACCAAATGATCTATCCTAAAATCTGGACCTAAGTAACCAGAGCGCGGGTCGAAGCGGGAACGAAAGTGGGAGCGGGAGCGTCAGAGCGGCCGATTAAAAAATGTTCTTAGTTCTAAAATACATTCGGAGCAGGAGCGTCGGAGCGTAGTTCGGAGCGGGAGCGCGAGGTTCCGGAGCGGGAGCGTCACCCCTATACCAAGGTTTCGGTTACTAAGATCTGGACTTCAGAACCGATCAAGCTTTTCTTGTTTTGTTCGGATAAGTAGAGTCCATCAAGAGAGTAAAATAACTTTTTTTCCTTTTTTCAAGATCGAGAGCTGTCGGATGTTTCGTCGATGGATCGGGTGTTTTTCTTCGCTTTGGGTGCACAAGATGCTGGGCTCATCTTTTTCCTCTATTTATAATATTTATAAATTATATGAGAGAATTTCTTCTTTAGGAAGTGAATCTATCAATTTGGTCGTTGCTTTTATACCATTTTATCCGAATTTTTTCGGTTCTTTCCTTGTGTTCTACTTAGTTTATTTGTAGTACTTCGATGTATTTTTTCTTTCGCGTCTCGTGTTGTATGTGAAGTTTCATTAATGAATTAATGGGGGTTTACCCTTTTATTATAAAAAAAAGGCTTAAGCATGGGAATAATTTAAGTCTTGACAGGAATCGGGAAATAAACCCAAAATCAGCCCTAGATTTAGGTTCCACCCCACCCAGCTTTAACATTTTAAATAAAATCCAAAAAAGAGTAAGATAATAATACCTTCCCTTAAAAATCAAAAAGAGAAGAAGTGGAAGAAAGAGAAACTGCGCATAACTTGCATGTCACTTGCACCTCACTTGCACGTCACTTGCATATTAGTTGCATCACTTACATGTCACTTGCATGTCACTAGCATCTCACTTGCACCTCACTTGCATATCAGTTGCATCACTTGCATCACTTGCGTGTCACTTGCACCTCAGTTGCATGTCACTTGCACGTCACTTGCATGCTTGGATATCAATTGCATCAGTTGCAAGTCATTTGCATGTCACTTGCACCTCACTTGCATGTCACTTGCATGTCACTTGCACATCACTTTCTCTCTCTAGAAATCTCCCACTTTTTCTCTCTACCTCCATGAATCCAAACAGAGATAATTTTCTATTCTGGGAAGGCCCAATCATCAGACCAAGACAATCTATAGTTGAACGAGGTCAGATGCTATAGAAAAACACTCTCATTGAAACTCCATGTCGACGTCTACACCGAAGAGCTTCGGTGTCTGATTGAAGTCATCAGATCCGCTTGGAACAATCCAATTTTCGATCCAATCCAACGATAAATTATCATATAGATTGAAAAATCTGTTCATAAATTGGAGTTTAGATCAGAGAGAAAAGATGAGAGAGGAAGAAGAAGAAGATCAAACTAAAATGTTAGAATTGAAGAAAAATCAACAACAGATCTTACTGGTGATGTTAACGGAGCCTCTCTTTGAAGGCCACAAATAGACAGGTACACAATATCTCTGCATGGAAGTTCTCTTTCAAAGATCTATTTGTTTGTATTTTGAATTTGGAGTTTGTATATGTGTTTTGCTTATATTATATTATATGATGTGAATGATATACTAATTGGATTTTGGGGATTATTAATTTTCTTTTATAAAGTTGGGGATCATTAATTGATTCTGTTTGTTTGGGTTGGGTTTTGGCTCTTATATTATATATGATGTGTCATCCCATTTTAAATCACATAGGCATTGCTGCATTGCTATAGAAGCAAAGTATAGGGGGAATTCTTAATTTCTAATAAGGGTTTGATATCTGTATACTAAGTTTTCATCTTCTTATCTTCATTATTTCTCCTCATTCTATTAAATCATAGATGCGTGTGGGAGTCAATTGTAAAATTCAGAGATGCGTGCGTGACTCCAAGGTATTTGTGTGCTGAATGGTCTTTGTTTTATTAAACTTTCTTGCACTTCAGATTTCCTCAAGTACAAGTTAGATGGTTTCCTTCTACAGTCTAATTGGTAAGAGGAATTTGCTGCTCAGAGAAATCATTGTTGTTTTATGTATGCTACCATGGAGAGTCAGATTTATGATTAACAATATCCACAAGGAGCTGGTTATCACATTCAATTGGAATGAGTAGTACCCTGAAAATGGCCTAATTTTTGAAGCATTTGACGAACTCAGTAGCATTTAGATCTACAATTCCTATTGTTCTTATAGCGTAGAGCAACTCATTTCTAGCTTTCCATTTTCTTCTTAGAAGATACAACAATCTAAGGCCCCCTAAAGGAAGTCATGATCATCTTTATGGTGACATTGAAGATCAAGTTATATTAGTTAGTGATGTTCATAATCATGAAGGTTATTAACTGGCTGTGTTCTTTTATGATTTGTCATTATTAAAAGTATATTATATTTTATAAATTTTACTTTTCTATATGTTATATGCTATTATACTTGCTTTTCTTATGACTTTTACATTTTTTTTTGTATGTTTCAGTTAATTTTATTTTTGTATTTGCAGGATTGAAATTATAAAAGTCATTTGATAAGAAGATTCTATTGGAGATGTGGAAAAAGATCTAGATGAAGAGCTTTTGTTTTTTGTTTTTTGGTTTGTTTTTCTACAACTAGTATAAACAAGATGATTCTAGATATGTTGGATGCTAAGGATGTTTTTGAATTTAATAGAAATGTTGAGGCTCCATAATTTGATGATTTTACAGGCTTACAACTGTGCTTGTGATTTATTATACATGTTTCATGTCTTGGGGTCTTGGGTCGTTTCCAGTTCACGAGGAAAAATTTGGTAAATCTAGTTATTTAAAAAAAAAATGTGTTTCTTGGGTTGCTAATATGCATTTTAGTGTAGTGACAGTAAATAATGAATTTAACGGCGGCTAGCTAAGTGGTCGGTAAATATGGTATTTAGGGCTAGAAATGTGGTCAATAAATTTAAGTTTTAAGGGCAACCATAAATCGTTGGTAAACGATATTTTAGTGGCGCTCGGATCCCGTCGGTATACAGGTAATTAGCGGCGGCCACTGACATCGTCGGTAAAGATACTTTTAGTTGCGGTCAAATCCCGCCGGTATTGCAAGTATTCTACAAAAAATTTGGTCGTTTTTAAGTTGTGTTTGACCAAAATATCATTCCTTTTACCGGCGGTCGCCGACCCCCGCTAAAAGTTTTGACATTTACCGGTGGCCACAGTTGTCGGTAACATATTTAGCGACGATGCCTTCAGCGACCAATTCGACGGCCATCCCATGCCGCCGGTAAAAACCTTTACCGGCCATATTCGGGGTTTTACCGGCGGGACCCCGCTAAAAGTCATTTTTCTTATAGTGCGTGTACAAAATTTTTAAGAGAGGGGTCAGTTTCTGCCAATACGGCAGTTCCTGTGTTTTTTTAATTTATAAGAAATAGTACTACTACGGTCCATGTCGGCTTTTCCCTGTCACACCACCTGGTGGGTTCAGTTCACCTTGGAAGGCCATGGCTGCTATCAGTGATGCTACCACTATTAATGTGTTACTGATTCTTTTTCAACCATTTTATCGTCCTGGTTACCATCCAACTTGTTCATCCCAACATTAGTACTACTATTCTTTTTCTTTTCTTTTTTTTTTTTCAATATCATAAGGTGATCCGGGTCTCTTTGAGCACCCGACTAATCCTCATGGACCGGCCAGAGACCACAACTACCACCTAAGTCAAAGAAACTAATCAGATAGGCCCGTTTGGTTTGTGATCCAAAAACTTGTTTTAAAAAATTAATTTACACCAATAATAATATACATCTTGTACTACATCCAAAACTATTTTAGAATTTATAATAAAAACATGTAGAATTTTGTAAAACAAAAAAAAGTTGTTTTATATGTTTTCAATGAAATCATATAAGATTTTATAGTAAAGTCAAAATACAATTTTAGATGTGATACAAGATATAGTTTAGTTTAGGTGTAAATTAATTTTTGAAAACAAGTTTTTAGATCACAAACCAAACGGTTCTGACATGTGATTGGCCACTAGGGGGAATCGAACCCTTAACCTCCAATTTCTTAGGTGAGTGCTCTACCCCTAGGCCACCCCCTTGGTGGTTATTAGTACTACTATTCTCTCCCCGCCCAGCTGGTTGTTGTTCCGTCTGATCATCATGATCAGTACCAGATTCTGCTAACTGCTGTCTGGCAGCAGCTCCTAATAAAACTCCAGCATCTCGAAGAAGATCTCTAATTTCCAATAATTAAAGTAAGTTAAAGCCATAAACGTATGTTCCTGAAGTGATGAGAAAAAAAAAAAGGGAATTTTGGCCAAAAACCCCTACTTGAAAAACGTTTTAGGATTTAGCCCAACAAACGTTTTCTTTTAGTCTAAGGCCCAAGGATAACTGACTGAAACCCTCTTCTTATAAATTACACACACTGAAACCCTCTGACTGAAACCCTCTGACTGAAACCCTCTTGGGCCTTAGACTAAAAGAAAACGTTTATTGGGCTAAATCCTAAAACGTTTTCTAAGTAGGGGTTTTTGGCCAAAATCCCCAAAAAAAAATGTTTGTGTAACAATTTGTACAGTCGTGTGTTAGGTTGTAACTTCTATTGATAAAAGAACTCATGGCAAATTAAAGTCTTAAGTGTTTGATTTCCTTCTTAATGAGATAGGCCTTTTAAAATAAAAAGGCCTACACCCAAGCCCAAGCAGACCCGGCTTTGAGCAAGTGCGAGAGTTGCGATCGCACAAGGCCATCACTTCTAAAGTAGGGCTGTCAATGGATATTCGAAAATCCGAATCCGATTCGAATCCGTATCCGATTTTTAGGATTTTATCCGAAATTTTCAGATTTCGGATATTCTTATCGGATAATATTTTAATCGGATTCGGATTCGGGAAAGACATTATCCGATCGGATAATTATCCGAACCGAAATAATATATTAATAATAATAATTTTTATTTTTCCTTAATACCCATTACCCATTTACCAATTACCCCTTAGGCTTTAAAAGGCAACCTGTTTTTTTTTTTTATGAAATCCTAAACCTAAAATTTCTCTCCCTCCCAGCCTCCCTCAGTCAGTCATCCCTTTCTCCTCTACCCTTTTTTCTCTATGTTGGTTCTTTCCTGTTAATCTTTATGTTCCTCTTTAGTCCAGTTATATAGATCTGTAGATATTTATGGAGGAAATTTTTTGTGCCTTGGAGATCTGAGATCTGGAGCAGATTCGAGATCTGGACGGAGCGGTGGTCAATCGCCGGAGAAAGAGAGGGAGCTGTAGAGAGGGAGCCGAAAAAGAAAAAAAAAATTGCAACGTCTGGTGTAGACGTTTGGAGAAGAAGGAGGGGGAGAGAGAGGAAAGAAACAGAAGAGGAGAAGAAGAAGAGGAAAGAGGGAGAAGAAAAAAAAATAAATAAATTTTTTTGTTGCAAGGAAGAAAGAAGAAGAAGAAGAGAAGAAGAAAGAAGGAAGAGGAAAGAAGAGAAGAAGAAAGGAAGAAAAAAAAAAAATCGTCCGGTGCAGACGTTTGGAGAAGAAGAAGGGGGAGAGAGAAAAAAAAGTGTTTTTTTTTGTTTTTTAAAAAAAGAAAAAAAGGGAAAAACAAAGAAAAAAAATGTTTTTAGAAAAGAAAAAACCCAAAAAAAATAGGAAAAAAGCAGTAAAAAAAGATTTTTTTTTCTTTTGTTTATTCGAAAAAACAAAACTCTCTGCCGAGTTTTGGGTCCCATATGAGATGTACATCTGTAAATCTACATCTGTAAATCTGACTGTTGAAATTCCCTTATCATGCCGATTTTAGCTCTAGGAAAATTCCTAGGTGGGAGTGTGGGACCCATTGATGGAACCTTATCGGTCGAATCGAATAATATCCGATATCCGATAATATTATCGGATTCGAATTCGGTCATTAAGTTTTAACATCCGTCGGATATCGGATCGGATTCGGATGTTATAAAAAAATTCCGGATTCGGATTCGGATGTAGCCATATCCGGTCCGATAGGCTACCGTTTACAACCCTATTCTAAAGGGACTTAATATCGTATCACCTCACATATAGTTACACTTTCTCTTTTGGGTCCACAAGAAGTTGATCGAAGGGCTTATTCCTTGTAAGGAAGACTCCTCACCATTTAGATCATCCTCACAATATATCATGGTTAAAAAACTTTAAACCTGATCCAAATTCAGTTAAAATTGTCTTTTGGGGGCTCCCCCATTTAAGAGGCTCTTCAAAATTTCTCAAAATTGCTACGGGGAGGGGTGACTTTACTAGCAGAGGGGGCGGTTTCTAATTTTTCTGCTTTATACCCCACCAAAAAGAACTACATCCTATTAGCCCACCACAACCACCACCTCTACTACCAGGCCACAGCTTCCGCTACCTCCACTAACGCCTCCACCAACATAGAGAGAGAGAGAGAGAATTGGCTTCTTTTCTTCTTGTAGTTCTTTGATTAGATTATTTTCCATTTCGCTTAAAAAAAATCAAAGAGAGATGGAAAGAGGGAGAGAAGAGAGAGAGAGATCAATAAGAGGGGGAGAGAAGACAAGCGGTGGTGATATGGTGGCGGCGGTACTGATGTGGTCGTACGGTGGTGGCGTTGGTGGTGGTTGTGGTGTTAGTGATGGTGATCATGATGGCGGTGTGAGGTGGTGGTGAATGTGTAGTTGTTTAGGGATGTATTTAGTTTTTTTTTTAAAAAGAAGTCTCCTATAAAACTACAAATGAGAAGAATGTTGTTATTTAGTTTTGAAGCCCAAAATATGAGCGTCCCTCACCATTAATTTGGGATCGTGTAGCAGTTATCTAGATAAGTAAACTACTGGGTTCATGCATTTAATGATGGAAAACGATCGTTATAACAGTGTAACGGTTATGAGTCATAAACTGACAGGAAAAAAACACCATAATGATATTACCTCCTGAGTAATTCTAAATCGTTACCCAAGTTTTTTTACTTATAATTTTAAAGTTTTTATGATATGTTTGATACAATTCAAAGAGACTCCATGCATGTCAATTCCGTTTGGCTTGGGTTCCCAAACCATGGTCCCAAATCCCAATTTCGTTTGCTTATAACTTTAGTAAAAAGAAAGAAAGGGGCAAAAAGATGGACCAGCATTGTCGAAAAAGTATTCAAGAAAAGACGGCATAATTATATATAGAGGGTCAGGTTATATAGCCCTCTATATATCCCTCTTATATAACACTTGGCATGTGGGGCCACATGTGGCATGTGGGACTACATGATGAGGAGAACATAATTACTTGAAATCAGCCTATTCGAATGATGAGGAGAACATAATTACATGATGTGGCATGTACTTAGGGGTTAATTTTTGAAAAGAATGATCTACATGATGAGGAGAACATAATTACCTGAAATCAGCCTATTCTGAAACTTATAACCTCAAATCTATCTATTTTAAATCAACGGTTAAAATAAAATTTTAAAACTTGTATATTTTTTAAAGGCTAATGTGATGGAGTACTAAGTTTTAGAACGAGCTGGACCAACCCGAGTGCTTTAACTTTTCTTTTTGTATTTTTTTTATCAGCTTTGTTGCAAAAAGTAGTTTTAAAAAAAGGACTACACCAAGATAATGGAGTCCTTAAGCCTGTTGTAGTAATGCCAAGCACATGCATGTGTTGTGTGACTAATCTCATCAGTCATCAGCACTACTGACATCACTTAAACTAACGCGTATGACATCATCCTCAGCACCAATCATGTGTTTTGATGCTGGACACATGCAGCCGTGCAAACACCAATTGAAGGAAGATTTTGTGATAAAAACTTGTCAGTGGTTCTTTATGACTAACATTTTCCTTTCAAATTTGTGTGGAAGGACTATAATCTAAATAACTTACTTATCAGAGGTGTTAGCTGTATATGGCAAAAAGACCTAGAGAATTT
>MVGT01002941.1:218795-231958 GCA_002174775.1 Macleaya cordata | reverse complement strand
ATTAACTTGTTTGTCTACACTGTAAGAAGAATGCATTCTACTTATGAATTAATTAGTATGGTATAGAGATGAATTAATTAGTATTTCTTATTGAAGAATAGAAAGGATATGATGCTTGAAGGTGAAGAAAGGTGTGTTCAAGAGAGGAACTAGTAAAAGTTAGGTCCAAAAGAGCAGTTTGAAGGTGAAGAAAGGTGTGTACAAGAAAGGAACTAGAAGAGATTGTTTATATATAGTTTTCTTCTTTTTTCAATTTTTTGTCTAGTTTAATTGAAATGGATGACTCTTGCAGATGTAATTGAATTTCATGTAAATATGTTAAAAATGAATGGAACCATTTGTAGTGTTTGAATGGAGAAATGGAAGTGGGTTTTGTTTTATATAGTAAACAGGTATTGTGAAGGCCATTAGTATAAATTTTTTTTTTCAAAAAAGGACTTTTAGCGACGGTATGAGCCGTCACCACTAGTCAAAAACAAACAATTAATCTGCGACGGTATATGCCGTTGTAAATAAATTTGATTATTAACGACGGAGTTTTATTATTAACGACGGGTAAACACCGTAGAGAAAAATCGATTTTCGTCTGTTTTAGTGGCTTTTTTGTGACGGAGTTTCCGTCACTAATAATAGAGAAAACCGTCGCCAATACTATTGCCGACAGCGGCTTATAAGACGGGCTAATTGCCGTCGCAAATGATCTTTTGCGACGGTTTTCAATCTTTAACGACGGATTTTTACCGTCGCTAAAGGCCTCTGTTTTTGTAGTGATTCTTAATTATGCACAATTCTTTTACAAGGGCATTTTCGATAGTTCACTCATAAAAGCTTCACATAATTAGTTCGAAGTATTCTGTTTATATATTATGAGCCCCCCACTTCGCGCGTGTGATTTAGATTTCTAAACGCGCTATACGCATTCCAAATTTATTTTACCCTCTCAGATATACTACTGAGTTGGCAAACTATGCGGCGCGTTATTATAAGTATTAAGTGTCCCCCTTGGGGATGATACATGCGCTATGTTGATCTGGTCGATGGCTAGATTATGGTCACAAAAAATTGCCCATTGGATCAATTCTACATGAGCACATAAACACGTATAAGTCAATTCTACATGAGCACATAAAGTTATACCGTTTTAAATTTTAAAAAGTATTATTTTCTCTCTCTGCCACGTCACCACTCCCCAAATAATAAAACAGTAGAAATAAGAATAGTTTAGGTATGAAAATATGTTAGTTTTAACACAAAAAACTAAAATGCAAAATGTTAAACATGAGGTACGGGTCTTATAAAACAAAAAAATGCCCGTCATCTCCATGAAACATGAAACTATTAAAGAGCCGGCCTTCGAATTCTGTGAAATCTTAAATGGGTAATTAAAAGTTTTATTAGATGATTAACTTGCTGAAAAAATCATAAAAAATTAGCCCTCTCCTTATCTGCAAGTGAACCTCCATCCAAGAAAAACATGTCCGAAAAAATATCGACCCAAAAGTTTATGCCGTGACCTTTGTTCTGTCATTATTACTTTGCAACTTTGCACGACTTGACTCACTACACCACTAATGGAACCTTAGCTAGGAAAGTGGTTGCTTTTTTTTTTTGATCGGTGAAAGCTGTAGCTTATTTATACGCGGATCAAATTTATTGGACTTTGTTGTACGAGTAAGGGAACAGTGATAGAACAGTCCCATGCGTGGATCAAATTATTTGTACGACTTCTCTCACACATCAATAATTTATGTAACAGAAAAGTTATCACATGACCAACTTTTTTTTTTGGTCGATATCACATGAGCAACTTATCTGTGCCGGCCGGCCTAAGGATATGCGGATTGGCCGTCTCTCACAAATTCACTACGCATTATTTGAGTTGGCATAGTATATAGCATGTAATTAGACTTTTGTGGACTGATATTAATTTAAAATTAGTGCTTCAATCGACTCAATGTACAACCAACAATTAGATGTCAATTAAGTGTAATTATTACATAAATATATCGAAGATGATACACATATTGGGACTCACATATTGGAGAGTTCATCCTCACAAAAAATCATCCCTTAGATTATCTCTACATATAGGTCCACAAAAAGGTTGTGTAAGTAAAATGTAAATTATGCGCGTGTGAACTAAACTATACGTGTGATTTAACAAATCCACGTTAACCTGTCACACTACGCACATGTGATTTGTCAAACTCGCCCCACAACACCACCATCTAAGATCATCACCCTAAAAAGTCAACCTTTTGATTATCTCTACATAGGTCTATGAAGAGGTGCAAATACAATATAAGAATAAAGTGGGTATTAAGGGGGTATTAAGTGGGCCCAGTTGGACGCCGCCACATTGGATATTGTTGATCTAAACTAAAACGATGAAGAGATCATTGTCACAAAAAAATCAATCCCTTGATCAACTCCATTTGACTTGTAAATGACGTGTAAACAAATAAATCTTATTTCAGGATATATCTGATATTTATAAAATATGTGAGGACATTACTACAGCTCACAGCTATAGGAACACCCACCCCTTAATTCAAAGTTGGCTAATCTCTCTCATTTTCTCACTCTTTTACTCTCATTTCTTTTCTATCACTAACGTTGCTTAGGATGCAATTAAGCTTAAACGGTACATACTTTAGCAAGGCCCAATCCAATTAATATTAAAGAGAAATATTATTGTTGATCCCGTCTCGAAGATCTCGACGAATGCTTTCCAAATACATAAATTTTGTCGAAATCTGATTTTTAGTTTAAAAGATATAACATTTTTAAATTTAGAAACAAAAAAAAAACTTACTTTCTCTCTCCACCAATATACACCTGTAAAATAATAGGAAAAAATAAAAAAGGGCATAACTGGATCTAAAAATGCACAAAAAAGAAGTAAATAACTATTTTGAAATTTAATTTTGTGTTAATAGTAATGAAAAATATTTAAAAATGTGAGTTTGGTTTGAAATGTTTGTAGAGTTTTTGGTTTTTGACAACTAATAATAGAGTTTAGAAAAAAAAATTATATAATAACAAAAAACCTCTAATAGCATGGGCATGCACAAGAATATTGTAATACCCTAAGAAATTCCATAGTGTGAATATTCTACACTTGACCAAACATAATTAAGTTAGTATGAAAGTATGCCCATTTGGGTGAGTATTGATTTGAAAAATAAATTTCTCATATGTATGGTAATTTGTATGGAAACTCACAATGTACTTTAAGAGAGTTATCTCTAAAAAAAATAAAATAAATAATTAATTAATTAATAAAATATTAATAATAATATTTTATTATTATAAAAACGTGAGTTGCTGCTACAGTAGCCGCCATATACTGTAGCAGCCCACTAAAAGGAATAAAAAATACTTTTTTATATTAAAAAAATTAAATATTAAAATAATAATAATAATAATAATAAAATCTCAAAATTTTCCTATATAGCCCCCCTTATTTCCTTCTTCAAAACACAAATTTTCTCTCCCTTCCTCTCATTTTCAATATATCAAACTTCCCTCCCTCAACTCTCTAAACATCTCTTTATTTTTTATTATATATATTGTTGATATTACAAAAATCAACAAGGTTATGGAAATTCAATGATCTACACCATTGGATTTGGATATAATGAATAAGGTAGGTAGGATCCCTACTATAAACAAAATCTAATTTTATATTTTTGTTATAAAATTGCATATGAAATGTATTTATCTTGCATGGTTACATTTATTTATTTAATGCAAGGGTTAAGTTTTTATTCATAAGAAAAATGAATTAAAGGAAGTTTAATAATAACTTGTTATCTAGGTTAAAAATAAATCTAGATGGTATCGGTAATGGGAGACTCCCATAACACCTACAGGTACCGTTGAGTTCGGACTTGAGGAGACGGTGGACACCGATGAAATGGACCTAAAATAATAGTTAATTATTTAAAAAGAAAAATCTCTTTTTGATGCATTAATATGGTGATTTTTGCATGTTTCAAATCTAGTATTTTTGGATAGTTTGCACCTACTGAGTTTTACTCACTCCTAAATTCTCCCCCACAGGTTACGTTGAGGGTGAAGGATTCAAAGATGTACAGATTAAGAAGCAGATAGTTTGTGTTCTCAAATTTGTATAAATATAGCTGATGAAGTAAACTATTATTCTATCACTTGGGATAAGGGTTATTTGTATTAATTCTTATTGTTTTAACATTCATATAAACTTAGATGTTAAGTTTTAAATTGTATAATTTATGTATTAATTTACATTTAATTATCGTCATTAATAATTGAATTAATTAGATTTTATACGAAATTATATAATTTCCGTAATTCATACTGTCAGATTTACAAAACAGTATTTTTGGACATGTTCCGGGTTAGAGAGTAATTTCTCTTCAAAGTTACTGATTTTACAAAAATTGTTAAAAAGTTAAAATTATATTTTCTGAGTTTTTTCACGTCCGTATCAGTACTTTAGATGGATATTTGGGCTCTTTATTTTCAGAATTGGCCTAGGGCTATTTCCGATGAAATTGTAGATCTATGAATCTAATTTTTAGAATGGGTTTATTTGTAAAATTCGGATTTACAGTTAAGTAGATACGCCTATTTTACTCGACTGTATGCAGTTTACACGAAAATTATCTTCAAAACATTACATTTTTATTTTTCTTTGACTTAGACCGATTTTGATGAGTCAATGAGCATTGACCTAAATATTGGTTGACTTGAATTGACTTTGACTTAGCTAGAGACTTAAGTTGACCTTTACTTGGTTGACTTGGGCATGAATTTAATGTAACCAATGTTGACTAAAGTAGACCATTAATAAAATATTTTTAAATTCATTGTCTTTCAAAAGTAAAGTAAATGAGTTTTAGTTATTATTTTTACTTACACATCTATTACACTAATCACAACTTGGTTTTCGGACTTGGTGAATCGTGTCAGATTTAAAGTACCGAAAATCGAGGTGTGACAAATATGAACCTCCCTATGCCTATTACGAAAATACAATACAAGCATACATGCAAAAAATAATAGAGAACAAATTCGAGAAATACGACCATGCACTAGTACTCGATCCATATCTAGCATTTGCAAATGCTGGATTAGAACTGTAGGATTCAAGCATATATATATATATATATATCTACTATATAATATACTATAAGAGAAGCCTTGGGTTAACAAAACCCTCTTTTTTAGGTGTGGGTTAAAAAAACCTACATTATAAATATATGACTCAATCTATTATCTATTATATTAGGTTAACAAAACCCTCCCTATTAGGCGTGGGTTAAAAAAACCTACATTTTAAACATATGACCCAATCTAAAAAAAACTAAAATTTCTAATTATCTTATAAAAAAATTCAAATTTTCTTTTAAAAGAAACTCCCGTCCCTTGCAAGGAATATAAGAGCTAGTATATATATGTGTTGAGATTTGTGCACTTCAATCCAATTGCTTGATCATTCTCCAAACTTGTGCTGGCATTCGTTGCGTCAGAACATGTTGGCAGCAGGCTATGTACTATTCCGTCTATAAATTGATTGGGTAGGCAATTAATTAATAACCAATACTTGGGTATAGAGAGCGTTATAAACATAAAAATTAAAGATATTCTAGAGAGAGAAAACATGGAGAGAAGGGTTTATGAAGCATCACTGGAAGGTAATGTTAATTCCTTGATGGAGTTGCTGGAGGAAGACCCACTTGTTCTTGATAGAGTAATAACTGGTTTCTATGAAACACCTCTTCACATAGCAGCCATGCGAGGTCATGTTGATTTCGCAATAAAGATTATGAATATCAAACCCGAGCTCACCTCTGAGTTAGACTCGCACGGCGGATTTTGTCCCCTTCATTTGGCTTCCACAAAAACGAACCTTGAGATGGTGAAAGTGTTGGTAGAGGCCAACCCCAATGTTTGCAGTGTTACAGATCAAGATGGGAGAACCCCTCTACATCTAGCAGCTATGAAAGGTCGAGTTGAGATCATGAAGATGTTGATTAAGACTCAACCCAAGGCTATCCACATGCTATTGGATCGAAGAGAGACCATACTACACTTGTGCGTTCAACATAACCGTTTGGACGCCCTTAAGTTATTGGTGGAGTACTTGGCTGGTGTTCCTACTGATGAAGAATCCATATCTGTGGATTCGAAGGACGATGATGGTAACACAATCTTACATCTTGCTGTAGCCAGGAGGCACATGAAGGTACGTATAATAATGTGAGTTTAGTAGAACATAAGGTTAAAGTGTTAGTGTTTTGTTTAGCCCATAATTTCGATCATATCTGAAAAACAAGCAGCTCAATCAATCGGATACCTCTAGCATCACAAACACTTAATTTAAAATTTAATATTGTGACTCTTTTTTATTTTTATTTTTTATTTTTATGATTAGGATGTTCAGACTACTTACAACACTTGACTAGTCGGCATGGTTCGCTGACTCGGACTCGGTGGCCGACTCGGTGGTGACCGAGTCCGAGTCAGGACAGAGACGGCCTGAGTCAGGGTTGAGGCAAAAAAAGAAAAGAAAAGAAAAAGAATCAAAGAACCCAAGTCAACCGAGTTGAACCGGCTGGGTCGCACCGAGTCAGACCGAGTCACCCACTATTGTTATTCTTTTGTGCCAATTAATTCGAATAGATAAGTTATATTTAGCAGTAGTGCAGAAGTTTAGATCTAAATATGACATAATGTTAATAATGTAAATGTTCTACAATAAACCTCATTATTCATAATATCTATAGAAGTTTTGGGGATAATAATAGATACTAGATTCTCTAACTGTGTCACTTGTAGATGTTTGGTTTTGTTCTCCCACATCATAACTTAAATCTTGCTATGGGTACATATTAGAGTTGAAAAAATGGATGAAAGAAAGTGAAGAGATGAAGGAAAATAGAAATGATAGGAGAATAATAGTACTGTTGTTGTTATGACATGGAAAAATAATAATAAATTTGAATTTAAAAAAAAATTTGTAAAAAAATTTAATTGGTATGACTCTGCCGAGTCAGGCTACCGAGTTGACAGAGTCACAGCCGAGTCGCACCAAGTTGTGAACAGTCCGAGCTTAGTATTGGACAGTTGGATAGGTGCAGATCAAGTCCGATCCGAGTCGACCGAGCCAGGCTTTGGTGTATAGTGCTAGCTTCTTCGTGTTAGGTAGTGCCTTCTTCGTGTTAGCTAGTACATACCGGGTTGATCTAGGGAATATAATTAACCCTACGCAGCTGACTACCAAGGAGATTCGAACTCTCGACCTCCAGGTTGTGAGGTAAATGTTACACCGTTAGGCCATCCCCTAATGGTTAATACTGTGGATCATCGAGTTCCATGAAGCACATACGTTTAATCCCAAAATAGATAAGTGAACCATTAAATGCGCATTAGTGGAGCTAATTCTTATGTTTTTTTTTTCAATAAAGTTTTTTGGCCCGACTATTTTACAAAATCAGTGTCAGATGCTTATGTGGCAGGATGAGACCTACCACTCTTTGCTCTTAAAAATATTATGAGGGAGTTTCTAACTTGTGGCAGTGGGATCCGCCATGTCACATAAGCATCCGGCATTTGTTTTGTATAAAGAAGGGGCCAAAACACAGCACTCTTTTTTTTTCTCGATAACAAATTTTTAATTAAGCAATGAACGAAAACAACGTTACTGAAAAAGAGCAAAGCTAGGCTATGTACTATGTCCTACTCGACCCAGAAAGCAACAGTAAGTAAGAGAGGCAAAACCAGCATCACAAGGCTAAACAATCATCGTTGTTATCTTAGAAAGACCCACTTAGTGGACCTGATTGATTTCTCGATTACTTTTTTAGAGTTAATTTGTACTATTTACTATTTATTATGTACTAGTAAGACCTACACATACATCATTGGGCCAGTCCCAAAATCATTGCATTTGAACTATGTCAGTGCATCGTCCCACACAAATGGGTGCTTTAAGTAAAATATAAAACTTAGGGGTCAAAAAAAAAAAAAAAGAGAAAATTTGAAGGAATTTGTAGGGGGTGTTTAAGGAAAAACATTGAAACAATAGTGTGTTTGGATGTACGACTCATGTTTCTTAAGGGATTAATGAATCCTTTGGAAACATGAATTCTAGGAAACATAAATTCTAAGGGTTTAATAAAACATGGAAAAACTGAAGCATTTTCTCTTTACAAAATAGATATCTCTTCTCATTCTTTCAATTTTTCCCACTTTTATTTTTACATTTTGCTTATTCTTGCCTCAGTGTCTATGCGAAGATGATTCAAGGGTTAATATGCTGTGAAGATCGATATCTTCTCATCAGTTATATCAACATTAACCCTTAGATTAAATTCATGTGGGCCTACATATATGGTGGTGTAGATAAGATATATGTAAGATTAGTAAGTGTAGTTTTAATAGAGAAAAGTGGTGTTTCCTTTCTAATGCATTTCTTTAATTCATACAAACTGATGCGGTAAATCAGAATAAACTAAACCAAGAACAAATTGAGAAGAAAATTCTTCACTTATTAATAATTCAATTAAAAATGTCTTCCCTACATCAAAACCCGAATATAACTAAACTAGATCTAAAAAGAAACTACTTGATAAACAAGAAAAACTCCTAGAACACAAAACTGAAAAAGTATCAAAAGAAAACTTCTCTAAAATAGTAAGATTATCTTTTTTTTGGCCTAAGCAATAGAATTTGGCAGAAAAATACCTACGCTAATTGCATTTTTATTAGTCTTGTTCGTTGGGACGTTTTACATCAAATTAGGTCCTCTTGATGAATTTTGGTAAAGTTGGAACCCCAGACTCTAGATACTTCAATGCCATTTCCATTCCTTCTATATATGAATTTTGGTGAGAACGAAATCGGAGAATTCATGATGAACTCCCACAGAGCCTTAGGTCGGTAAAGTATAAAATTTTGAGATGGGTCCAGGATGTCAATCCTTTGCTCAAGGTGACCAAACAGAGTCCGGCTTTGATTCAGAGTGTCCTCTTCACTTGTCGGGTCCCCATTTCCAACACCCGCAGGAAGCCTGTTAAACTTCTCCATTGGTCTACGTCACCTCCAGGCTACTTCATCCTCAACACAGATGGCTCTGCCACCAACCTACTTGCTGCTGGTGGGGGGGGGATTCGAGACAATCAAGGTGGGATTGTGGCGGCATTTCACCGATTCTATGGCTCGGGCACCAATAACCTGGCTGAATCCCGAGCCTTGCTGGATGGATTAGATCTGTGTAAACGGATGGGGATCAGAAATATTGATGTAAGAGTTGACTCGCAGTTAGTGGCGTCCTGGTATCATTGTAAAAGTCAGATCCCTTGGATGCTTCTCCGCTGGTGGCAGAAAATTAGAGTGATCGCACAGGATCTCGACCTTAGGCTAGGCCATGTTTATAGGGAGGTAAACGCCCCGGCAGATTTTATGGCTGGCGTGGGGCTCACTNACATCAAAACTCGAATATAAATAGACTGACTAAACTAGATCTAAAAAGAAACTACTTGATAAACTCCTAGAACACAAAACAGTAAAATTATCAAAACAAAACTTTTCTTAAATAGTAAAATTATCTTTTTTTAGGCCTAAGCAATAGAATTTGGCAGAAAAATACCTACTCTAATTGCATTTTTATTAGTCTTGTTCGTTGGACGTTTTACATCAAATTAGGTCCTCTTGATGAATTTTAGTAAAGTTGGAACCCCAGACTCTAGATACTTCAATGCCATTTCCATTCCTTCTATATATGAATTTTGGTCGCTAGTGTCAATGCATATATTTCTTTCAAGAGTCTCAATGCCATTTCCTTTTATTATTTTTTGTTTTCTATCTTCAGATGGTAAATTGTTACATTAATTAATTAATAATGTGCAGATGATAAAGCATTTGCTGGAGGAATTGATATAAATGCCTTAAACAATAATGGTTTCAATGCCCTGGATATCTTAGCACAAGGTATTGGAAGGGATTTAAAGGACACGGAAATTGGTGATCTTCTTCGAGGTGCTGGAGGAGTTTTGAATAATAGAGATACTAATCATGATTATCAGAAATTAGTAGAAAAAAGAACAAAAGAAACCTCATCAGGCGGCGACGGCGGGAAGAAAAAGAAAGATCTCTACCACAGAAATGAGCTGGAAGAGAAACGTAACGCATTAGTTGTGGTAGCATCGCTGATAGCAGCCATGGCCTTTCAAGCTGGATTGAACCCACCAGGTGGTGTTTGGCAAACTGATGCCAAGATTAATTCCAGTGTCGACACTGGAACTTTTCTTTATTATCATACAAGAGAAGTGCCAACTCAAGTACGTGCTCTGGCCGACCGAACAAGTCGTGGCGACCCCGAATCTAGTAAAAGTCTAGCGTTTATCAGTAATCTAAAGTACACATCGGCGAAATCTAAAGAATTTTATAAACACCAAAACGAAAAAATGCATAATTTTTTTCGTGGGGAATACCTACCACGTACTATTTTGAATGATGATGTTGAAGTTGAATGGAAGAGAATTATATCAAACCACAAAGGTTTCTTCCCTTACCTAGTACAGTACGCAGGGACCTCTATATTTGCTTATAAGTCTCCGTATTTTTACATCACCTACATAGTTTGCAACTCGATCGGGTTATTGGCTTCTCTGAGCATAATCTTGTTGATTGTAAGTGACATACCAGTGGAAAGAAGATCTTCTATTTTGCTCCTAATGGGGATCATGTGGGTCGCAGTCCTATGTACCGCCTTCTCCTACTTCGCAGCTTTGTCAAGCTTGGTGCCACCATTTTACTATATTGGTAGGATGTTCCGTTATTCATGTTTGCCATGGGTAGGGTTTACGATCATCCTTGTATTGCTCATAAAAAACTTAAGGACTGGGGAACAGAAGCACGACTCGGAAGGGATTTGCTTAAATTGATCAAGGAAAAGTTATGTACGCTGAGATTTGCGTAAACTGATCGAGGAATAGGTTTGTTCGTCTTGATAGAATTGAGTTCCCTACAACGAAGAGGAATAACGATTGTCAATAGATGCTATTTTTGTCTTTGCAATGAGGAATCCGCGGACCATCTACTCCTCCACTGCAGTTTCTCTACAAAGGTATGGCAGCATTTTCTTTCCTTAATCAACTTCAGAGGGCCATTACCAAAAACCGTTCTTGATCTCATATGGTGCTGGAATAGTAAGTTTGCTCCTGGTTGTTTAAATTTCTTGATCTACTGTCTTCCATTTGCAATCTGGTGGGAACTATGGAACGAAAGAAATCGAAGAGTGTTTCAAAACATTGAAAGGGATGTAGGTAAGGTCATGGTGGAAACTAAAGCTCTCCTTTTTAGCTGGTTAAACTGCCTTGAATGCTTTAAAGATATTAGGTTTCAAGATTTGATTTTTGATTGGGACAAACTTGTCTTGAAGTAATTTCCCTCTGTTTTAATGTTAGTTCCCCCATTGTAATCTTGATGATGCTGCCTTAGCATCTTTTCTATGAATACATTTTTATCCTTTTCAAAAAAATAGAATTGAGTTCCCCTTATGTCAAGGATTTGTCTTGGATGTTTTTTTCGAGTTTTTCTCCTTGTCCCCCTATTTTATATGTCCAAATTTAAGTGTTGTATTAGTTTTTAGGCTTGGGGAGGTTTAAGGCTTTTGTCCCCCTCCATCTTGTTGTTTGGTGATATATATTTTCTAATAAATTTTTCTTCGGTCCATCGAGATTTTTTTTTTTTTTCACAAAAAAACTAGTACGTGATGAAAACTTTTATATCATCCAATCCTTGAGAAAATGAGTTTTTACACTATATTTTTTTAGCTTACAAAAATGCTAAGCTAAAATAATGGTTTTTTTTTTTTGTTGTGAAGAAAACCTCCAAACGTGGTGGTAAGTATTCAAATAAAGAAATTAGGGGCAAATCAACCCAAAACTCTTAACAAAAACAACAAAGATAAAACCTTAGCCATAAAACATGATTTTTTTTTGGTCGGTAAAACTGACTGAATTTTATTGAGAAAAGAAACATAGTACATCAGGAATATACAACTATTTCATCCTTTTCTCAAGCAGGAAGCAAGCATCAAAACAAGAACTCTGATTATAATTCAAGGGGATTCGAAAATCATATGTTTCCATCGAACAACATCACAAGATTTTGACTTGATAACTTGAACTTGAATTAATAGGATACTCTTTTCTCTACTTATATCTATTTTCTTTCCTTATGTTTTGTTTATCGCAAATGGCGTAGTAATACATAATAATTATGATGTTTTCACTATACTTTTCGAACAAATTAAACACCATGTAGCTATAAAATCTAGAGTCCAAATCCTCTAGTCCTAAAATCTTGTCCTTCTCTATTCTCTTGTTAATTTTGTATTGTGGGGCTTACATAGAGATGATTTATTGGCTGATATTTGGTAAGAATGTTCTCCTTATTATTCTATAGATTATTCTCAAAAAAAAATTTACTCAATTTAAAACTTCTAACTACATCAACTGACGATTGGGTTACACGTTGTAGAATAAGCTAATTTTTTGTGAGATTGATTTATAGAATAAGAAGAATATTTTCACTAAATATCAGCCATTAGATCGTCACTATGTGAGCCCAACAATGCAAAATCAGCCAGGGGATAGGAAAGGCCAGAAGACTTGAAGTGGGGGGCATTTTTAGAAAATTTAAAAATAGCACGTAAGGCCACCACGGCTCCCAGCTCAAAATAGAGCCTCTTGGAGCCGTACGTTAGATAGATTTCAAAAGAAAATGATTGTTTCACAGGAAGCATTCCCTACGCTGCTAAATGAACATTGGCGGCGCTGTTTTTTGAAAAACATTTGACGTGGCAGCCTCGTTTTTTGCGCAGCTTCAGGTCTCGCCGCCATGTTTTGTTTTGCATTTGCCTCAATTTTGCGCAGCTTCATGTCGGTTTTTTTTTTATTAAAACCTCTTTTCAGTAAAAACCTACCCTTCCAAAACAAAACTCAAAGCAGATCTGTCGAACCCACCCCTCTCTCTTTCCCCTGAAAACCCTAGAACACCAAGAACCCAACCCTCCATCTCTTCATTTCCTCTCTCTACATAACCGGCGTGAACGGCAGAACTGAAAAAATCACAGTGGTGCAGCAGCAGCAACATCCATCGGTATTTCC
>MVGT01002941.1:196679-213224 GCA_002174775.1 Macleaya cordata | reverse complement strand
TTTTGGGGACGGCATTTTGTTATTAACGACGGATAAATACCGTAGAGAAAAGTCACTTTTTGGTCATTTTAGGCCATCCTATTGTGACGGACAGTTCGTCACTAATAAACAATAAAACCGTAGCCAATACTATTCGCTAATAAATATTTGTGACGGTTTTTTGACTTTTTGCGACGGATTTATGCCGTCGCAAAAGGCCTCTTTTTTTGTAGTGAGTTCATCGAATAATCAGGGGAAATCTCATAAGACCATCAAAATTGATTGTAATGCTAAGATTTCAGCAAGGTTAGACATTGATGGTGTATGGAGAATTTTGAGTGTGTTTCTTGAGCATAATCATCCGTTGCTAACCCCAAACAGAACTCGATATCTTCCATGCAATCGAGAGCTTAGTGCTGAAGTGAGAAGACGGCTTGAGTTAAATGATATAGTAGGGATAAGATTGAGCAAAAATTAAGACTCATTAGTAGTTGAAGAGGGTGGACACGAGAATGTGCCTTTCATACAAAAAGATGCTAGAAATCACATTGACAAAGCGAGGCGTCTACGACTTGGGGAGGGAGATGCTCTTGCGGTCCAAAATTATTTTTTGAGGATGCAAGTCGAAAGCCAGAATTTTTTTTTTTGTATGGATTTGAACGATAAGGGTAATTTGAGGAATCTATTTTGGGCGGATGGTAGAAGCAGAGAAGCTTACAAAGAATTTGGAGACGTTGTCACTTTTGACACAACGTATTTGACTAACAAATTTTCTATGCCATTTGCTCCATTTGTTGGGGTCAACCATCATGGAGAATCGATATTGTTTGGGTGTGGGTTAGTATCAAATGAGGATACCGAAACATTTACGTGGTTGTTTAGGACATGGCTTACTTGTATGGATGGATGTGCTCCTAAAGGAATCATCACTGACCAAGATAGGGCAATGCAGAATGCAATCCAAGCAGTTTTCCCAAATGCCCAACATAGGTGGTGTTTATGGCATATTATGAGGAAGATTCCCGAAAAGTTGAGATGGCACACACAATACAACTCCCTAAGTTATACTATGTACAATGTTGTATATGACTCACAAAGCCCCCATGAGTTCGAATTAAATTGGGGTACGATGATTAGCAAGTATGCATTAGAAGATAATGAATGGTTGAGTTATTTGTTTACAGAGAGACATCGTTGGGTGCCTGGCTTTGTTAAGAAATACTTTTGGGCAGGGATGTCAACCACGCAGAGAAGTGAGGGTATGAATGCATTTTTTGATGGTTATGTTAATGCGAAGACCACTTTAAAGCAGTTTGTGGAGCAGTATGACAATGCATTGAAGAGTAAGGTCGAGAAGGAAAATTATTCTGATTATGAATCATCTACATTTACAATTCATTGTAGAACTATTTATGATTTTGAGAAACAAGCAGGACAAGTGTACACACTGGCAAAGTTTAAGGAGTTCCAAGATGAGTTGACCGCTGGAACAACATATTGTGAGGTTATGGAAACTCGACGTGGTGGATATGTCACAGAATATGAAATACGGGAGGATGTCGTGATTGGGGACCATAAGAAAAGAAAAATGTTTTTAGTTTCTTGGCGACGAGAAGAGTGTGAATATAAGTGCAGCTACAACTTATTCGAGTTTAAAAGATTACTTTGTCGGCATATCATCAAAGTTTTTATTCGTAATGATGTACCATTAATCCCAGATAAGTACATCTTAAGGAGATGGAGGAAAGATGTGTCTCGATCCCATACGAAGTTTAAAGTCAATTATAACGGTTGGTGTGCCACTGAAGAGCACAAACGGTTTAACAAGCTGTGTAGTGCATTTAACAAGGTTGCAGACGCAGCATCAACGGATGTAATACTCTATAATCATGTCATGGAAAAGATAGACACTCTTTCAAAAGAATTGGATGAATTGAAGTTAAGCAATGAGGCAGGACAGTCTACAAGTAAGTTATGTTCAAACAACACCATTGATGGGGAAGCTAGTGCAAGCCAAAACATACTTGATCCCATTCCAGCTCATACTAAAGGACAATCCAGATTTGGACAACAGAGATTAGTGTCCAGATTAGAGAAGGAAGTTGATAAAAGTAGGAGAAAATATGAGCGGGTGAAGAAAAAGGAACAGGTAGGTTTGTTATGAATCATTGTTTATATTAGTTTTCACAAAGATTGTTAATAGTTAATTTTCACATTGGTTGTTAATAGTTATTTTTCAATCCTTGTAGGATGGGCAAGTTAACAAATCTAAACAAAAAATTGGGAAAGGCAAGAAACAGAGAAGGCAGGTAATATATATCAAACACACTGTTATCAATGTTAATATTAGTTTTCATATATTGTATTTAATTTTTCATTTATTCTTACTATTTGATGTTTAATATATGAATTTGCATAAGTGCTTGATCCATTCAAATGAAGAACCAACTCCAAACCCAACTCCAATCGGGTTTGGTTCGATGGAAGATTGCGTTTCATTACATTATGGGAATACCCAAGAGGTATTGATGACATATGAATTCATTTTCATTATATTGATGCTCTTTTAAACTCATTTTTAATGGTTAATATATGTTTGTGAATGTTATTTCAACTTAGGATTATCAATCTCAGCTGTGGAATGATACTTATGTGCCAAATGTACCCGTGGAAGGATCACACCATTTTGATCGACCAATGTAGCGGTGGAATTATACTTTGGATGTGGAATTTTGAATGTGGAATTTTGGATGTGGAACTTTGGATGTGTACTTTTGGATGTGGAACTATGAATGTGGAATTTTAGATGTGGAACTTTGGATGTGTACTTTTGGATGTGGAACTATGAATGTGGAATTTTAGATGTGGAACTTTGGATGTGTACTTTTGGATGTGGAACTATGAATGTGGAATTTTAGATGTGGAACTTTGGATGTGTACTTTTGGATGTGGAACTATGAATGTGGAATTTTAGATGTGGAACTTTGGATGTGTACTTTTGGATGTGGAACTATGGTATTAATGGTTATGTTATTTACATCAAATTTGTTTTGTCAATTCATCACAAAACAGATCTTCTTATCGGTTTAACAGTTATTGTAGTAGTAAAATACCCATAAGCCACTTAAGTGTGCAATTTTCTTCTTATAGCTCTTTTTGTTGAGCACGGTTTTCTATTTTGAAGGGTTATTTTGTTTTAATAAAGAGTTCTTCTTTCACGATCAAAGAATCTGTTGTTGTTTGGATTATTACTTGGTTGAAAAGTTACTGATCAAAAAATTTTCTTAGTGGAAAAGTTTTGGACTTTTTTAAATTACACCTTACCTCATATATCTATTCATCTCTTCACTTTAAACTCTTCTAAGAAGCTACAGTAAGTTCAAAGTCTACATAAGATAATCATAAGATACTGTAAATAAAAAAAATCCAAAGTCTACATACTAATTAAAAATCCAAGTACATTTCAGTCACCAGATACAAGTGATTATAAAATAAAGTTACATCCAAAATAAAGTTTCCATAGAAATTACAGTTACATAAGGGCCCCTAATGAAACTAAATATTAGCAAATTTTATCATAAGTGATTCACAAAATTCCGATTGGCGGAGCATCGCATGTCGCTCCACTTCAAGTTCCATCATCAGTTTCTCTTTGACCGTTTCATTTTGTTGGGACGAAGAAGCACCTTCTTCTATTGTCTTTTGAGAAGAATCACCTACTTTCTTCTCACATGTATGTGAAGACTCTTCTACCCAAGCAAAAAAACTACACCCTTTGACGCTAACCTGATATAAATTACACAAATAAATTAAATAATGTATATCTGCATAGCATTCACAAATAAAGTATTTGATACCTCTAGTGGACATTTTACAAACTCATGCTCATAATTGCCACCAGTGTATGATCTGTTCTTTATTAAGAAACCTTGGCAACAGTTGCATTTGGTCTTGGTGATTTCAGTTTTCCACAAAGGATTGATTGGATTCATTTCTCCCATAACTAACACCACTGAAAAATCAATAATTTGAACAAAAAATATTACTGTATATTTATATCACTCTATTGATTTAATAAAGATGCTGATTAAGATATAATCTCAGGTAAAACATTAGTGTATATTGATATCACCCTAGAACTAATTATTAATTAGTGTATGAGGGTTGACAATGAAAAATATTAATTACCTAGTACTCATGTTAATTAGTTTATATATTATGTAAAGGGTGAATCTTAATCTGAACTGATTACAAATACTATTGTGATGTAATTCTCATAAGCTCAATCACATAACGAGATGCTAAATTTATAACTTGATATTATAACGAAAAGGCAATCATTGACTAATAAAAGATTAACTCACAGGGTTTGATTTGAATACAGTATAATCCCTTCAAACAAATTCATAGGGTTTGTTTTGAAGTTCCTGAGGAAAAAGAAACCATACAAGATTAGGTTGAACAAAAATCAAACCCTAGGGAAAGCAAAAGATATAATTAACATACAAAACAGAGGGAATCAAAAAATCATCATCGAAATAAGGAATAGGGTTTTTTTCGTAAGAGAACAAAAATCTGAAAAAAAGAATTAACATAATGCATCGAAATTAAAAAAACAGAAAACAAAACCCTAGATTTTCCAAAATTGACAGATCTGACTTAGTATTCTTCTTCTTCTTCTTCCCTAGATTTTGTTTAAAATTGACAAATCTATCCATAACATAACAGATCTACCCATAACATAATGCATCGAAAAAAAAAAGCCTTAGATTTGCCTAAATCGACAAATCTGACTTAGATTGGGTTTAAAATCGAATTTTTAAGCCCTAGATTTGCCTAATTCGACAGATCTGACTTAGATTGGGTTTAAAATCGAATTTTTAAACCCTGAATTTTTTTTTTTAAAAAAAGACATCGAGCTTTTAAAAAAAAAACCCTAGATTTCTCTAGAAATTGGGATTTTCAACCCATTCATGTTAAATATGAAGAAAACGGAGACACAGAGTTACCTGCTGCTGCTGCTAGTGAGTTTTGAGTGGACGGATGAGTCAATCTGACGATGAAAGTGAAAGCGGAAAGGAAATACCGATGGATGTTGCTGCTGCTGCACCACTGTGATTTTTTCAGTTCTGCCGTTCACGCCGGTTATGTAGAGAGAGGAAATGAAGAGATGGAGGGTTGGGTTCTTGGTGTTCTAGGGTTTTCAGGGGAAAGAGAGAGGGGTGGGTTCGACAGATCTGTTTTGAGTTTTGTTTTGGAAGGGTAGGTTTTTACTGAAAAGAGGTTTTATTAAAAAAAAACCGACATGAAGCTGCGCAAAATTGAGGCAAATGCAAAACAAAACATGGCGGCGAGACCTGAAGCTGCGCAAAAAACGAGGCTGCCACGTCAAATGTTTTTCAAAAAACAGCGCCGCCAATGTTCATTTAGCATCGTCCCTTAAAAAGTTTTTATCAAAAAAATGTTTGCACCGCTGCACTTGTCCAGCATCTGGACAAAATAGATTGGGTTATGGGAGTCCCAATTCATCTTTAATTTAAGTCCAATTAAAAAAAAATCCGGACAAAATAGATTAGTTCTAAGGATGATGATGTCATTAACGTTAATTTAACTGACGTCAGTAGTGGTGACGACTGATGATGAGATTAGTGACACAATACATGCATGCATGTGCTTGGCAGTACTACAACGGGTCAAGTACTGCATTATCATCCTTATCTTCGTTCACTCTTTCTTTCTTTCTTTTTAAAACTACTTTTGCAACAAAGCTGATAAAAAACAAAAACAAAATAATAATAAATGTTAAAAGCACTCAGGTAAACATATTTTTTTCTATAATTATGTCCATCTTTTCTTAAAGTATTTTTTCATGTCGATCTTTTTGCATTATTAAGATATAAAGGGAACGAAGCCAAACCAACCGAATTCACGTGGGTCGTTTAAATTATATTTAAGTGCTGAAATTTGAAGATAATGTTCATCTCATAATTAAAATTTTTACCTTTATCGAAAATTAATTCAAATTATTACCCTTAATTATTTATCGTTAATTTTTAATTAAATTTTAATTAATTTTTTATAAGGTAGTTAATTAGAACCCGAGCGCGCCCACCAAACTGAATATGGTCGTGCTGGGCAAGCTTGATTCGGGCTTTGGGTACCCATAGGCATAATTGGGATTAGGCCGAACGGGTAGGTATCAGACTGTCAAGTAGTTTTTACATCCCTAATCAAAACTCATTTTCTCTCTCCTTCCTTTTCTCTCTTAAAACTGGATCGGGTCGTCGTGTATCGGGTCGTTGGGTATGAATACTCATTGCTAAATCTATTAAAACTCAATATAAGAACTTCTAGACATCCCAAAGTAAGTCCTAAATAAAAAAAACAGATTAATCTACTTTTAATAAGAATAAATTTAATAAAATTATATAATTAAAATAAAAATATAATTTGTCCTAAATAATCCTTAATTAGATTAAGTTTTTATTCGTATCTAGCCCCATATCCCGTGCAAGGCAAAAGATAATTTTATTAACCCAATAATAAATAATAGATTGAACTATATATTTTTAATGCTGATTTTTTTAACTCAAACATAAAAGAGGGTTTTGTTAACCTACTGCTAAAGTATATTAGAATAAATTTTCACTTTCTTATAATGCCATAGGGATTAGTCACACTCAAAAAAACATTAAAAAATTTTTAAGGGACCCACTTAATTTTAGGGCATGATTGTTATTTTTGAAAGCCTCATGGCCTAAAATTAAGTAGGTCCCTTAAAATAAGATATTTTTTGCTAGGAATTAGCAGCCAGCAGGCCAGCAGTACTTGGGCATTGAGACATCGATAAACAGATATATAGTTAATTAATTAGAGAGAGAGAGAGAGAGAGAGAGAGAGAGAGAGAGAGAGAATGGAATCAATAGATGTAAGGCTTTATGAAGCATCAGTGAGAGGTAATGTTACTTCCTTGATGAAGTTGCTCGACGAAGACCCACTTGTTCTTGAAAGAGCATTTACTCGTTTTAATGAAACTCCTCTGCACATAGCAGCCATGTGTGATCACGTCGATTTCGCTAGAGAGATTCTGAGTCGTAAACCTGATTATATCTCGGAGTTGGACTCACAAGGTTTCTCTCCACTTCACTTGGCCTCTGCAAGAAAGAATCTTGACATGGTGAATGTGCTGTTAAAGTCCAACCCTAACGTTTGTACTGCTATTGATAAAGATGGAAGAACCCCTCTTCATCTAGCAGCCATGAAAGGTCGAGTTGAGATCATGAAGATGTTGATTCAAACCCGACCTGAGGCAGTTCACATGTTGTCCGATCGAGGAGAGACCATCCTACACTTGTGTGTTAAACATAACCGTTTGGACGCCCTTAAGTTGTTGGTGGATAAGTTGGGGGAAGTTCCATTAATTACTGATCATGAAGAATCGGCGGCTGTAATATCTGTCAACTCAAAAGACAATGATGGCAACACAATCTTGCATCTCGCTGTAGCTAAGAGGCAGATGAAGGTACGTACGTACTGTACACACCCTGTCAAAGGATGGCCGGTATAGCAATTATTTCATTCCTACTGGTGCATGATTTGTGCTGAGAGTATCTAGTTGTACATGTGAAGATGAAAGCCTATATAATTGGATAAGGGTTTGACGGTGTGAATTCACACTCTCAAACACTATAGGCAAATAAATTAAAAAGGAGGGACATTCACCTTTTCCACAAATGGAAAATGCAAAAAAAAAGTCAATATAAAAAAAGTCATTATTGTTTTTAATTTTTTTCATAAATTTAGTCTCTCCTTTTATGTCCAAAACTAAGGACTAAATTTATAAAAACAGGTTTAAAAATATAATGACTTTTTTTTACAGGGAATTTTTTTCCAAACCCCCTCCACAAAAGAGGGTGCACAAAATAACACTCATCTTTTCCTTTCCGAGCGAGTGCTATATTCTAAGAAAGTAGATCTTATGTCCCCATTTGCATCTGCCCTCTAGATGTCCGCCATATTGATTTGATTCGAACCAACGACTAATTATTTTGTAAAACTATTCTCTTTCCGATATAGATCATTCTCGTAACAAATAAACCATTTCTAAAACTTTTAACCCCAGATGTTGACAGAAAAAAATGATTATAATGAATAATTTATTTTTGAATCAATTTTGATAGCATTAGATGTCTTAGAATAAATTAATTTTTTGTGAGAATAATCTACATAGCTAGGAGAACAATCTTACAAAAATATCAGTTGTTGGTTTGCCTCCATGCGGGCCCCACAAGCTAAAATAAACCTAGGCACATGCAAATGGGGAAATAGGGTTGATTTGATTCGAGCCAAGGGCAAATTATTTTGCAAGATTATTCTCCTTGCTATATAGATCACTTTCGCAAAAAATCAGCCATTTTTAAAAAATTTTACCAATATTTTAAAAACCAGACCGGATCGGCCAGTTCAATCGGTGAACGAATAAGAAATGAGGTTCGGGTCAACACGAACCCAGCATATTTCTCTGAACAGGTCGACCCAGCTGATGAACACGTTACCCATCAAAAGGATTGAATGCGTGTTTACCAACTGTTCTATATGGTATAATATAAGTTAAGTTTTTGTTATTAAACATATTAGTCACTTGTATGTCAACCCCACCCAAAACAATAGTTTTTCTGGTTCAATTGCCAATTTGGTTTTTAAAAATTGCTTTTAACCCCTGTCAGATGTTGATCGAAAAAAAATGATGATAATGAACAATTTATTTTTCAATCAACTTTTAATAGCATTAGATATCTTAGAATAAATTAGTTTTTTTGTGTTTTTCTGGTTCAATTGCCAATCCGGTTTTTAAAAATTGCTTTTAACCCCCGTCAGATATCGATGTTGATCGAAAAAAAAATGATGATAATGAACAATTTGTTTTTCAATCAAAAGGATTGAAGGCGTGTTTACCAACTGTTCTATATGGTATAATGTAAGATAAGTTTTTGTTATTAAACATATTAGTCACTTGTATGTCAACCCCACCCAAAACAATAGTTTTTCTGGTTCAATTGCCAATTCGGTTTTTAAAAATTGCTTTTAACCCCCGTCAGATGTTGATCGAAAAAAATGATGATAATGAACAATTTATTTTTCAATCAACTTTTAATAGCATTAAATATCTTAGAATAAATTAGTTTTTTGTGTTTTTCTGGTTCAATTGCCAATCCGGTTTTTAAAAATTACTTTTAACCCCCGTCAGATGTTGATCGAAAAAAAATAATGATAATGAACAATTTATTTTTCAATCCACTTTTAATAGCAGTAGATATCTTAGAATAAATTAGTTTTTTGTGAGAATGATCGACATGATGAGGAGAACAATCTTACAAAAATATCAGTCACGCATTGGTTTGCCTCCATGCGAGTCCCAGATGACAAAATAAACCTGACCACATGGAGTTCATATGCCCTCCATGTGCCCAGGTTGATTTAGGCTAATTATTTTGTAAGATTATTCTCCAATATACCTTTCAATAACTTGGTACACTTTAATTTAGAAATTTAAGATATATACATAAAAGTATTTAATCTGTGGTGCAGATGATAAAGTACTTATTACTGGACAGTAATATAGGAGTTGAATTAAATGCCATAAACAATAAGGGTTTCACGGCCATGGATATCTTAATCCAAAGTGATACCAGAGATTTAAAGGATTTGGAAATTAGAGATCTTCTTCGAGATGTTGGAGTTTTATTACAAGCTACTTCTACACGGCAACTACCAGTAACAGCTAATCAGACAAAGGAACAACCACCACCATTGCCGGAAGAGAGCGCTAGTACTACTGGTGCGAAGAGGAAAAAGTTATATGATGACGATGATAACTGGCTGAAAGAGAAACAGAACACATTAATGCTGGTAGCATCACTAATAGCAACCATGGCGTTTCAAGCTGGAGTGAACCCACCAGGTGGTGTTTGGCAGGGAAATGCCGACGAGAAACATACTAAAATTACTGAATTTATTGCTGACAATATTCATTCTGGTAATCCTAGTCCTAATCCTACCCCTTCTCCTACACCAGCTAGAGTGCCTGAATATGCATTCAGACTTGCCGGAACTTCCATACTGGCTTATACTAGCCCAAGTGATTACACTCTCTTCACAAATTTTAATACAATTGGGTTCTTGGCTGCTCTGAGCATAATCTTTCTTCTTATAAGTGGGTTGCGAATCAAGCAAAGATTTTTGGTTGGGATTCTTCAGGGTGTGCTTTGGGTTTCAGTCACGTTTATGGTCTTAACTTACTTGTTTGCTGTGCTATCTTTGGCACCAAAAAATGATAAGCTCAAGTATTACATTACTAATGAACCCTATGCTTACACATTGATGGTGTGGTTAGGGTTACTTGGGGTCGTTGTGATCGTGCACTTTGTCCGCTTCATCATATGGTTGCTTAAGAAGTTGGTGGAAATTATTCTCAAAAAGAAGAAGCTCGACACAGCAGAAGGAACTGGTATCTTACGGTTGCTTAAGACGTTGGCGGAAAAAATTCTGAAAAAGAAGAAGCTCGACAAAGCTGGAGCTGATACACGATCGATTATATAATTAAATAAAGATGTACCTACAAATAAAAAGATGTTATTGTAATATAATATATCGCTCATCTCTCATGGCCTGTTAGCTATTGGCTGCTGATCGAGTCTATTGAATCATACAGAACTGGATTGTAATAAATATATATCTCGTGATTAATTAGCAGTGTCCTAGCTAACTAGGTCAGTGGATCGATGTGGTCTAGAAATATATTGGTGTCAGTGTATTGTGCTGCTGTATTGAATTATATATGAGCTAAGCAAAATAAAAAGGTCAGGTAATAATTAGATGTGTGTATTTCTTTTCTTTAATTAGATTGCTTGTTTTTGTGTCGAAGTTTTTTCCTTGTCCCGGAGATCTTCTCAATATGTATATCATCATATTAAAAAATTAGTCTGTTCTAAAACTTTTAACCCCCTCAAATTACTTCTTAAATATTGATAAATATTTGACACCTCAAATAGTTACCAAATAGTTACTAATTTTCAAAAGTTAATTTGAAGGGGTTAGAAGTTTTAGAACGAACTGATTTTTAATATGATGATATACACATTGAAAACAACATTTCATAAAAAAATTAGCCTTTGGATGCATCGTATGTGGACCCGACAGGAGGGGGCGTTATAAGGGGGCGTTCTAAGAGGGGGTGCAATAACCTCCCTCATATATATATATATAGACAGAGGTACATGCATTACCTACAACAACAATATGCAATTCTTCAAAATACAACAACAATATGCAATCACTTGCAAAATTCTGAATCAAAGCTCTGCTTGATATGCAGGAAAAATTCGCATCTGCAGTTATTCCCAGTCAAATTGATAAATCAGCTGTTTGGTATGGTATTCCTCTGCTAGGTAGGATATATATCTATGGTCCTGATTGTCCATGTTAACTATCACTACCACGGCTGTGATAATTTGCATTATGCAAATTTTCTCTGCATACCAAGCGAGGCCAAAGTGTGAAATATTCAAAGTACATGTGAGAAATTTATTATTTAGACCATTGCACCCTTCACCATCGGGAAAATGTTATAGTTAGCGATGAATAATTTTTGTATTTTACAACTTGGGGCGAGTTTTGGTAAGATGAGAAAAACTTTAATTTCTTGTTTACGCATTTCTTGGTATTCTTTTGTGATCCCTGAAAAATCAACATAAACTTTTTATTTTGACATCAGTTCAACATTCAAATAAACACAATATTCAACAATATAAATTTTATAAAATAGGTTATCGGTTATTTAATTAGAGCCGACAACACATATATAATATTATGTGTTGATTTAATAAAAAAATTGTGTTGATTTATTTGGGATCTTCTAAGTTTTTTCTTTAGAGTCATTGGAACTGAAAATATTATAAAAAACTTAGAGCATAAGGAATGCTCACGCACCAGAACATCAGACCAAAAAGGGAAATCCCGCAGGAAACCCAAAGAACACAAAAAAATAATAATAGTAAAGTAAGCAAGGAAAACACCCACCCAAAAGTTTAACCAAAACCCAGTTCACGGTGGTTAAAAAATTGTGTTTCCAGCAATTATAGCATCCAAACCTCTTGGGTCCTCATCCAAGGAAAGATGGTAGTCTTCACCTCATTTATCACTGTCCATTGAATTTTCCTTCTCTTTAAAGACTCTCAGATTTCTTTCTTTCCACAGAAACCAAAGGATAGCAGCCGGCTTAACCTTTCGAACCCTCTGTGTTTGACAAGAAAATGGAAAGATCGCCATCCAACATTGACAGAGCTTGGCATAATCCAATTAAGGTTCAAATCTTGGAAGAATGCCATCCAGACTTGCCAACTAAAACAACAAGATACAAACAAATGACCAACGTTCGCCAAATTCCGATATTATTTTGAATTTGATATTGTTTTCTGATCTCGTTTTGAACAATTTGAAAAATATTTTCCAACAATATAAATTTTGTTAAAATTCGACATATCAATAAAAAAATTATGACATTTGGAAGTTAAAAGCATTTTCCCCTCTCCTCTACGTCATCGCTCTTCACATAAACAAAACAGTTAGGCCAATGCGCAATTTAAGATGAAAGAAGGGTAGTTTAATTATTTTGTAATATACACAGAAGGGATGTATGAAAAATTTCATCAAAACAAAAAAACACATGTACACTTATCTCGTACAATAATAGACGGACTACATTTTTTTTTTGATCAGGGACTAATAATGCCTAAGTTAGAACAAGGCTTAGATACACCACAAGAAGCGTGTGATAAGTACATAACCTGCCTTAAATATCATCTCCAATAAAGATCGTCATCAACGGACAAACACAATAGAGCGCACCACCAACGGATGCAGAGAAGAACACTATTTATGGGGGGAGAGAAGGGCACCACCAACGGGCGCATCAATGTATGGTATTACCAAGTTTCAAACCCAAGATCTCCAAGTTATAAGGGGATGCCAACCACTTGAGCAAGTGGTTGTTGGCTGAGGGACACGACACATGCGTATCCCACATGACATATGATTTGGACACGCGACGGTGGACACACCACATGGCTTAATTTTGCTTTTTAGTTCCTTTTGAACATCAAATTTGAAGCATTGTAGTACAACTAATAAAGATATCATTCTTGTGTTTTTTTTATGTTGTAGCAACTTCATGCATTAGCATTGATACACCAACTCTACAACAATTTTTTTTTTATTATGTCATTTATTAATTGCTAAGAAATGAAAATATATAGTTATATATATTCGTTTTGTCCGTGGTCGGTAAGGGCCTCCCTCTCCACTATCCGCAGGAAGCCAGTTAAACTTCTCCGTTGGTCTACGCCACCTCTAGGCTACTTCATCCTCAACACAGATGGCTCTGCCACCAATCTATTTGCTGCTGGTGGGGGGTGATTCGAGACAACCAAGGTAGGATTATGGCGGCCTTTCACCGATTCTATGGCTCGGGCACTAATAACCTGGCAGAATCCCGAGCCCTGTTGGATGGCTTAGATCTGTGTAAGCGGATGGAGATTAGAAATATTGATGTAAGAGTTGACTCGCAGCTAGTGGCGTCCTGGTATCATTATAAAAGCGAGATTCCTTGGACGCTTCTTCGCTGGTGGTAGAGAATTAGAGTGATCGCCCAGGATCTCGACCTTATGCTAGGACATGTTTACAAGGAAGTAAACGCCCTGGTAGATTTTATGGCTGGCATGGGGCTCACTAGCAAAGCGGATCGTAATTTTCGCTCTGATTTCCCTCCTCGTCTTAAGGGGCTTGCGAGACTGGACAGACTNCCGCGAGCAGGTACGGAACGAAATTTAACCACTTTCTTGTCTTTGCTTGTTCTATTTTCAATTCACTCACCATTATTAACCACTTGTGCATTTTTTCCTCCTTTGAGTGATTTTCTCACTACAGACCCCATTGCAGGTTGTCTTTTTTTTTTTTTCTCTCTCTCTCTCTCTCTCTCTCTCTCTCTTTAAATATTTCTGTCATTTTTAGGCTTTCGGTTTGCATCTTGCTGTTCCAAATCGGTTGAGTAATCGATTTAGGGGTTTTTAAGTTCAGGAAACCCATCGATTTTCTGTTTGCATCAGAGCTTGTCTGGTAAGCTATTTTAAGGCTATTCTTTGGTCTTCATTTATTCAGTTTTTATTTTCATTATTGGAGATGATGATTCAATCAATGCTTATTTTCTTACATTAAATCCTAATTATTTAGTTTATGGGTATTATTGAGTTTGTTTAGCTGAGTTCATTTTAGGGTTTTCAGATATTTTAATGGGTTTTTTCATGGATCTGTGACATGGGATTAGGTGTGGTGGTTTGTAGTTATAATAAATGGGCATGCATGGTTTTGGTTATTGGTCTCTGGGTTTTTCATATACTTTTGTTTTCATTTTTGGAGATGATGATTTCATGTTTTNCCTGCTGAAGAAAACAGCTGTCACTAGCATAGTGCTCTTGACTTTTCTTTTCTATTTAATGTATGGAACAAATTTGAAGACTTGACTTTTTAGTACCCATAGAATCGTTTTGTCCGTGGAATCGTTTTGTCCGTGGATTTAAGTTGGTCATCATCATCACATCATGTGGTGACTAGTACCCACTTTGGATTCCATTTAATTTTTGGCGTGTTTGAGACAAGTTGTCGTACAAATTTGATCCACACATGCAAGTGAATAAAGATGGCGACTGTTGCTCTCGGGGTCCCTTTACCTGTGGAAGACAAGTCGAACAAATTTGATCCACATATATGCATGAAAGTGAATAGAGTAAGCAACGACTTTCCTAGCTAGGGTTCTATTATTGGCACAGTAAGTCAAGTCGTCCAAAATTACAAATTAATAATTAGTACGCGAAGATTTTTTTGTGGAGATTTTTCAGTTGATTTTTTTAGTACGATCCATATGAAATAATTAAATAATTGATGATCAAAAAAAATTAAATAATTGATTTTTTGTGAAGATGATATTTTAATAGCGTAAGTCATTTTCACCAAAATTTATACGGTTCTAAAACGTTTAACCCCTCAAAATTACCATGGTATACAGTTATGTTAAACATGTTTCCTATGTTATAGGGGTTATTTGTTATTTAGTTATAGTTTGTTTGGATAAGGGATTTGTGAGAGGGATCTTTTTTGTTGAAAAAATAAAGTATGGGTTAGTACGTGGGTTAGTGGAGTGAATTAGCAGGGGATAGTAGTTTGTTATATTTGTTTATGTGTGTAATCTCTATAAAAAAGTTGTAATTAACTATTTGGGGAATGAAATGAATATTTTGGAAAATTGTTTCTCATTTGGAGGTTTGGGTTCTCTCAAAGAACCGAATTGGAGGCTGGTTTTCCTTGAATTAAACCATTATCCCTTTAATTTATGTTGTTATGTGTTAATAACACATCGGATTTTAACGGTAAAAAGAAGGCTCACAATTTCACCACGTAGATGAGGTGGTTAGTTCAATGTCTCATAATGATATGATTTTCAGTGGCTATAATCTGCATAGTGAGAAAATTATGTTCACAAAAATTAACCCTTGGATCATCTCCATGCTGTCTCTACAAGAAACATTTTCCCAAAAAACTACCCCGTAGCATTATAGCGATTGCTAGCCACACTCATGTCTGTGGCAGACATCCTTCTAAGAGTGGAGATTTTTGGAGAGGCTATTCTTGCAGGTCCACATGGAAATAATCAGAAGACTGATTTTTATCATCATAAAACTTCTATCCCCTTAAAAAATTCAAAAATTGAGTAGGATGCCCTTGTATGGAAAAAAACTGACGTGGAGGACAACCTTTTTTTTATGCACGGACAGTCCTCGACACATGTTAGCACGATGCAAAAAAACGAAAAGCCATCTGCTGAATAACAACGGTGCACGTTAGCAAAACCCAATTAATGAATTTTAACATAAAAATGGTTTAACTTTCAAAATATAAATCAGATTTGAACAAAATTTATACCATTGTAAAGTATTTTTCAAGATCTTTAAAACATGATCAGAATTGAAACACCTAATGCAGATGCTCAAAAGTATTTAAAAACACCTAATGCAAATTATTTTTACTGTAGAAATTATAATTTGTATTGTTTAAAAAGTAGTTTTTCGACTTTTTTCTTATGCAATTTGTTTGCATAGAAGCTTTGAAAAGTGTAGATGCTCAAATGTATTTAAAAACGCCTAATACAAATTATAATTTACATTGTTTAAAAAGTAATTTTTTGACTTTTTTCTTATGCAGTTTGTTTGCATAAAGGCTTTGAAAAGTGCAGATGATCAAATGTATTTAAAAATGCCTATGTAAATTACAATTTCCATTGATTTTAAGTATGCAAATTCTAATTTGCATAGGTTTTTATGTATGCAATCTGTTTACATAACGCCAGTTACAAAAAAAAAAAGAAAAAAAAAAGATTCAAAGCTCTAGCCCGTCAAAAAAACAAAAGCAAAAGCAAAAGCAAAAGCAAAAGCAAAAGCAAAAAAAAAAAAAAAAAAA
>MVGT01002941.1:98641-181936 GCA_002174775.1 Macleaya cordata | reverse complement strand
ACTCTAAGATGATTACACTACGCAATATTATGATGGTGAGATGTTGTTAGTTTATCTCTACTTGTATGGGTAAGTGAATGGTTATCGGTTTATGTTGTAATAAGGGTACCAAATGTTTTTACATTACTGTATTATGATTTCTCAGTTTTCTTTAAAACCTGCATTGTCTTAAATTCATATTAATGACTACCTGTTAGTATTATAAGTTCTCACTGGGCTTTTTGCTTAGAAAATCGAGGAGACAGTGGATGATTGGATGTTAAGTAATTTGAGGAGGCATGTATAGGGAGAGTATCCACCTCAGGTTTATTATTCTTGAGGTGTTGTTATTATTCAGTTATGATACAGTTATTTTCCTTGCTTTGTATATAAATTCTTTTGAACTATATAATGTAAAACAAGCACACTTATGTATATTTAGTATCACTTAATAAATCTTATATATGTATTATTTTATCAAATGAGAGATCTTTTTAGAATTATGGTTTGGATTCAGCCTTGTGGATGACTAGGTATTATATATTGAAGAATATGGTTGATTGGATATGATGAGATGATATGGATGAATAGAATAGATATTGAAATGCTATTTATGGATAAATCATCTCTTATACAGGTTTATGATAGGTTTCAGACCCTGAAAATACAGGAGAAACTCTGGCGATTTCTTCGTTGGGCCTAACCATTTTTAGAGGTGATTAAAGTTCTGACGAACTAGTTAGCTTAACTCTGATTTAGGTTCATAAACCTTTATTTAGATTTGTTTTAGTACTGTTTGATCACCTAGTATAGTAAACCTAACGCCTTATGATGCGATTCAATCTCCTGGAGATTTAAGTTTCAGATTGGGGCGTTACATGATTAGATGTACTGATGAGCAGAAAGTCAGGATGGCTACTTTTACACTAGTTGACGATGCATGGACTTGGTGGAAAAGCACTTCGAAAGGAATGGGTCCAATTACATAGGATGAGTTCCAGGGCTATTTTTGGATAGGTATTTTTCTGCTGCAGTGAAAGAAAAAAAGTATTATGAGTTCATGGGCCTGAGATAGGGGAGTATGACAGTAGATAATTATATGGCTAGGTTCACTAACTTATCTCGCTTTGCCCCTACCATCGTTGATAAAGAGGCAGATAAGATAAGGAAATTCAGGGATGGACTAAATCCTCAGCTGTACGAAAAACTCTTAGATTTTGAATTTCACAGTTTTAATAAGATTGTTAGGAAAGTTCAAATGCTAGAGAGGGGGTGTGAGGTACTTCAAAGAAGACAAGAGATGGCCACGCAGAGACGAAGAGCCAACCAGGTTCAACAGCAAAATCAGTTTAGAGGAGGTAAGAGGCAGAAGGTAAAAGGCGAGTCATCCCAAGGGTAGAGACAACGACAACAATAGAGGGTAGCACCACAGGGTAGAGCACCATAACAACCCAATAGACCTCAGGGAAATCAGAATCAGCAACAACCACGACAACAACATCAACACCAACAAAGAGATGATGGAAGGGTTTCAGTGTTGGAATTGTGGGGATGATGCATGGGTTTCCGACGATGTGATTGAAGGTAGGGTCTTGTTATATGATGTTTGGGTACATGTGCTAATTGACTTTGGTTCTAATTTTTCAATCATTGCTACCAAGTTGGTGGATACCCTGAACCTTCCAGTTTCATTCAGTGGGAATTTTTTGGAGCTAATAACACCTATAAGAAAGTGTTCAGTGCCACATAAAGTCTATAGAGACTGCGTAGTTCAAATTAGTGGGGTAGAGATGAGCGTAAACTTGACATTGTTTTACATTAGAGACTTCGATATGAGTTTGGGAATAGATTGGCTATCTCCACATCACGCACACATTGACTGTTATGCGAAGATAGTGACCCTTAAAATTCCTGGACAGCCTATTGTAAAGTTTAAAGGGCAGAAGAAACGAATTCCTTTAAACAGTTTAGAGTTTGATCCAATTAATAGGAATGAAGTTAAAATATTCACTATGTTTGGGGAAGAGACACGGGAGTTACCTGCACTCGAGACTATACCTATAGTCTCTGAATTCGTGGATGTCTTCACTGAGGATTTACCTGGGTTACCACCTCATAAAGCGATAGAATTTTCTATTGATATTATGTCAGGTACATCGCCCATCTCTCTGGCAACTTACAAAATGGCCCCAACAGAATTGAAGGAGTTGAAGGTTCAACTTCAGGAATTATAGGATAAAGTTTTATCAGGAAGAGTTCTTCGCCTTGGAGAGCCCCCGTACAGTTTGTGAAGAAGAAGGATGGTACACTTCGTTTGTGTATTGACTATCAGAAGCTAAACTAGGTAGCCATCAAGAACACGTACCTCTCCCTAGAATTGACGATTTATTTGATCAACTAAAGGGTGCCCAGTACTTTTCAAAAATTGACCTTCGGTCTGGGTATCATCAGTTAAGGATCAAGGAGAGTGACATTCCTAAAACAACTTTCAGGATGCGGTATGGGCTTTATGAGTACTTAGTGATGCCTTTTGGGTGTACTAATGCCCCCGCGGCTTTCATGGATTTGATGAATAGAGTGTTCAGGGAGTTCTTGGATCAATTTGTAGTTAACTTTATCGATGATATATTGATCTATTCTAAAACTTTGGAAGAGCATGAGGAACATCTAAGAATTACACTACAAACATTTAGAAAACATCGCTTGTTTGCTAAATTCTCTAAGTGTGAATTTTGGCTCAGAAAGGTGAATTTCCTTGGACATGTTATATCACATGAGGGTGTTTCCGTGGATCCCTCTAAGGTTGAAGCAATTGTTAACTGGTCTAGGCCGACTTCAGTGACTGAGATTCGAAGTTTCCTAGGGCTAGCCGGTTACTATCGCAGGTTCGTGGAAAGGTTCTCAAAAATTGCAGCTCCGTTAACCAAGCTCACACAGAAAGGAGTACCATTTGAATGGTCGATTGAGTGTGAGAGATCTTTCCAAGATTTTAAGAAGAGGTTGACTTCGACATCAATACTTATAGTACCAATGTCTGGTGCCGGCTACATAATCTTCACTGATGCATCACGTAGAGGTTTAAGTTGTGTTTTTATGCAGGGTGATCGAGTTGTTTCTTATGGATCAAGGTAGTTGAAGGTTCATGAACAAAACTATCCTACACATGACCTAGAGTTAGCTGCCATTGTTTTTGCCGTGAAGATCATAAAAGCCATAAATACTTATTCTCACAGAAGGATCTAAATATGAGGCAACGCAGATGGATGGAATTCCTTAAAGATTATGATTTTGAATTGCACTACCATCCAGGAAAAGCAAATGTAGTCGTCGATGCCTTGAGTAGGAACAAAGAAATAATCCTACCTCATATGATGGTAAAGGAATGGGGTATGTTGGCATCGGCAGCCGACTATGAACTTAATTACCTCGTTGAACCTCCAGAAGAGTGGTGTGGTATTTATGCCACTTATTGGAGAATGCATCCTTCCTTGTATCCCGACATTACAAGATCAGAAGGTAAGGATAAAGATTTCGAAGGGTATTGGAAGAAGGCTGAAAATCTTGAAACATGAGGATGAAACTTTGAGATTTAGAAATAGGATTTGGGTTCCTTCTGATGACAATTTGAGAAAGACTATCCTTGATGAGGTATATAAGACTCCATATACGATTCACCCAGGTAGCACCAAGATGTAAAGGGACTTACACAGAAATTTTTGATGGCCGGGAATGAAGAATGGCATTGCCTTATATGTGAGTAGATGCCTCACTTGCTAGCAGATCAAGGCGGAACATCAAAAATAAGCAGGTGAACTTCAGTCACTTAAGGTACCTGAGTGGAAGTGGGAACACATAACTATAGATTTCGTAACCGATCTACCAAGGAGTAGAAATGGTCATGATGTTGTTTGGGTGATTGTTGATAGGCTGACGAAGTCTGCTCATTTCCTTCCAGTTTCTATGACTTACACCTTAGAAAAGTTTAGTGGGCTGTACATTAAGGAGATTGTCAAATTTCATGGAGTTCTAGTATCTATTGTTTCAGATCGAGACTCTCGGTTTACATCTAAGTTGTGGGAGAAATTATTGTTTCAGGTCGAGACTCTCGGTTTACATCTTATTTCAAAGCTACACTTTAGCACTTCCAACCACCACAAACGGATGACAATCAGAGCGGATAATACAGATTCTAGAAGACATGTTACGGGTTTGTGTGTTGGATTTTAGAGGCAATTGGCAGAAACACTTGTATCTAGTGGAATTTACTTTTAATAATAGTTACCAGGCAAGTATTGGCATGGCTCCTTTTGAGGCCTTATATGGTAGACCTTGCAGGTTTCCTATTTGCTGGTCAGATGTCGGTGAAAAAGCTGTGTGGGGTCCTAAGGTGATACAGGAGACCACAGAAAGAATAAAATTAGTGAAAGAAAGAATGCTCATAGCACAAAGTCGTCATAAGAGTTATGCAGATCGTCATAGGCGACCTCTTGCTTTTAGTGTAGGGGATTATATGTTCTTGAAAGTATCCCCTAGGAAGGGCATTCGATGGTTTTTTCTTGGGAAATTGGCTCCAAGATATATATGCCCATTTAAGGTTTTGGAGCATTTAGGTCCTGTAGCTTATAGGGTTGCTCTACCACCACATCTGGAGAGGGTTCATAATGTTTTTCATGTATCACAGTTGAGGAAGTATGAACCCGATCTAGAACACATCATTGATTGGCAGAACTTAGAGTTAAAAGAAGATGCCTCGTACGATGTTCAACCTATTCGGATTGAAGATCACCAAGTGAAGGTGTTGAGAAATAAGGAAATTCCTCTAGTTCGAGTCCTTTGGAGGCACAATAACATCGAGGAATCTACATGGGAGAAGGAATCTGACATGAGGAGACAGTATCCAGATCTTTTCTCTTATTGAGGTATGTCCTTTAAATTTCAAGGACGAAATTTCTTTTAGGGGGGATGGTTGTGAAACCCCGTAAACCAGCCCTCGCGGCTCAAACTAAATAAAATAATATAAATGTATGTATATAAATAGTTTTAACTAGGTTTGGGGGCCATGGGTTAACCTGACCCGCGACTAGGGCCAACTCTTACCCACCACCGTCCCTCTCTTTTAGTCAAAAAAAACAAAAAAAAAGCTTCCACCGTTTTCTCCTCCAATGGCTGCCATAGCAGCAAAGAAGAGAAGAAAAAGAAAAGAAAAAAGGGGGGAAGAGAGATCGTTAGAGAGTAGGAGAGAGAGAGAGGTCTTTAGAGAGAGAAAGAGGAGCAGCAGTAGCGCAGAAGCAGCAGAAAAAAAAAACTGCAGCAACAGCTAGACCGTGAGGAATAAAAAGAAGGAAGAAGGAGAAGAAGGAATGAGAAGAAGGGGAAATCAGCCCCCATTCTTCCCCCTCAATTTTTAACTCTTTTGGGTAAGTTCTAACCCATTTAACCTTTAGATTTTAGCTGTTTCCTAGTTAAATAACCTACGGTTTTGCTTCAAATGCCTTGTTTTGTAGATCTTGTTAAATAAGAGCTCAATGGTGGAAGAGGTGTTGAGATGGGCTAATTTTTTGAGGTTAAGGTGAGATTTCAGCAACATTTTCACTCATTTGAGTAGTTTTGAATGATGTAAATTGGGGATTTTTGACGAAAAATGAAAATGTATGATGAGTTAGAAATTTTGGTGGTTAGATTGAAGATTTGATATAAGTTAATAGTTTTTATGATCTTACTTCCTCCATTTTTAATGCATGCAAATGAAGACTTAAACTTAATGAGGTTATGGTGATTAATCCTTGTATAGTTGTGGATGATGATAGAAAAATTTGATGTTCAAGGTGAATAAATTAGATGGTAAAATCTATCTTAGTGGGGATTCATGTGATCGTGATAAATCATATGATTTTAATTGACGAGAAGCCTTTAACAAACTTGATGGGCTGATTTTTTCTCTAGTTCCATACTAAAATTAGGTTTGATAAATTCTAGAACTTAAAGGAGACCTCATGGACTGTTTTAGGCATTTTGAGGTTGTTATTGATGTTTAAAGATGAGATTATCCTTGCTTAGTTTTAAGTGATGATTTCTTAAGCTTAAGGTTACTTTGAACAAAGAGCTTGAAAATGATTTATGCTCTAGAATTGTTATATGCTCATGTCTGGTGGGTAATTACAATTGTTTGGGTATTTTGATGATTTCAATGGAACCTTGAGTTTTGGTCTAGAAATTTGATGATGTTGTTGTATGAAATTTTGGAGAATTCAAATGAAGTTCAACTGATTCGATGCTTTAAGTGGTAAGCTTTGACTTGTCGTTAGGTGTAAAGGGATGACTAGAGACTTTTGATGTAGGAGTAGTACTAATTCTACTGACTAGAGAGGTTTAGAGTAGCACTCTAAGTAGTTGATGATTGTCAATTTTAATTTTCGTTACTTTTCTTCTATTTATTTGATTTTTTTGGTTCTAAGTACTAGAACCTAATTTTGTCTGTTTTGTTTTCTTTCTTCAGTTGTGAGCTGGGTGTTGCTGACTCTCTAAGTGAGGAGGATTAGTTTCTGTATCGCTAGAGGTAGGTGGTCAATTCATCTTAATAGCACTAAACCATTTAAATTCATGTTTCGAACTAATATGTACATATTTTCTTTGTATACAAGGCATGGCATATGATTTATGGATAACAACAAACTTATGATATGTAGAAGGCATTGAGAAACTATTTTTAATTGGGAAACAATGCATTCTTGATCATATATCATGTTTTATGAAATACTTCCCATGGATTGTGAACTATTGTGACTTTAAATCTTACTATCATGATTTATGTGGATAAAATGATGGTTATGTTTAGAAAACCATATTTTACGTATGTAGATGAAATTGTGTTTGATATAATGAAAACCTTTGGAAGAGATGAGAATTTATTTAATCGAGGGTTTTCTCGATGTGAAACCAGCTTTGAAAATGTGACAAAAAAGAATTTCTTTCTGTGATCAGCTAAAGACGGTAGTGGCGTCTCACTATCGGGTTTGGTAGGGTTCACAACGACACGGAGAATCGTGTATACCTTAGGTGGATTGGTGCCTGTGTTACTCCCACTCAGATTTTCTGCCCGAGTGATCTGTGAGTTGGCTGCCATGGTTCCTCACCCTTACGAGGGTGGGTGAGTTGTCTTGCCATGGTTCCGCACCCTACGTGGATGAGCGAGTTGGCTTGCCATGGTTCCTCACCCTTATGAGGGTTGGTGAGTTGGCTTGTCATAGTTCCTCACCTTTAGGATGAATTACACTTGTTGTGTGTAGGGATTTCTAAAGAGATGAATGTTCAAAAGAGATTTTTATAAAAAGGACATCAATTTTCAAAAGGATTTCTCAATATTGTTTTCGAACTTTAACTTAAAGGGTCGGGGACTTTCTACAAGGATGGTGGATCATGCTTATCCGGATGTGGTACACCATCTTAGACCTTGCTAGGTGTCTTTGTCTTTGGGCGGAATGGGATGTCAAGGAGACAGGTGCATCTATGGAACACTACACCAAAAGAGCCAAATATCCACGGTTTTGAACCGTTGCTAGTGGCATTTGCCACGGTTTTGGGCTGGTAAAATATGGCGTGGTAGATTTTTTGCCACGGTCAGAAAACGTGGCTAATCTGTTTTGCAACGGCTTACTACCACACCCAAGACCGTGAAGTTTCGTCATTTACCACGATTATTGAGTCGTTGCTAATACATTTTGCAACGGTTCGCAACTGTTGCTAACTTCCATTAAGAAATGGTTCATAATCGTGGCGATTCTTTAATTGCCGTTGCTATTTTTTTGCTTGCAACAGTTTGAAACTGTGGCAAATCTGTGCATCTCCATTCTAACAATTATAATACCAGTTGCATAATTTACCACTTTCAGATGTTTGCAACGGTTTTTAGCCGTGGTTAATATTTTACTGTGACCAAAACAATATATTTTATATATAACCACCTACTATATGCAAATAAAGATCCTTTTCCACTGCACCTGATCACAAAGAGTTATGCATCATGATTCAGATGAACAAAAAGCCATTAAAAAATGCCTGACATGTATCAATCGAATTTGAACTTTTTATTATTCTAACAAGATCTGATTGATCAGAGAAGTAATAGCAAATATTATTACACAAATTACAACCATAAGCATAATGAAACACACTCTCTCACGTGACAGTAGCAGACACAACCAAAGTTGAAACACTTCAATAAATTATATCAACAAATCCATCATACCAGTTATTGCTTCCAAGGAGGCAGAGTAATTCTTCTCCACGATCAGGCCACCATAACCTAGCACTGCTGCAGTCTAGCTTTTTGGGCCCCATCAGAAACACCATCGCTGACATAAGTTCATAAACAAAATCTAAAACCCAATTTCATGTATCTCATCTTTTGGAATTTCTACCTCAAGATTAATTTTTTTACCTACATTTGAAGGAGGCATCATTAGATTAGTTATTCTGAAGCATGGGCAATTGAAAGGCACACATATCAAGAATAATAAAAAAGAATAAAAGTTACCCAAGCTAGTTTCTTTTGATAATTATTACGCAATCGGGGGTGCAGTAAAATGGCATCTTTTACATATATCACATGACTAGTTGATTTTGGTATTAAGATGGTTTCCATAGTAAGGATACCTCAATATTATGCAGCCACCTTGACCCATATTTGGCTGCGTAGCATGAACGGAATCCCCAAGTAATGTTACACGACCCCCCAAAGGTAAAGATAGGTATCCGATCATATATGTCCCGCTGAAGAATTGCATCCTCATCCGTGGCATGTAGCAAGTCAACCACATTATTAAACCAAGTCCAAAATATTTGAAGCAATGTTCTCCTTTCACCTGCAGAAAGATCGATAGACAACATCAGAAATTGATCAACAATTAATGAAGAATAAAATCGTAAGCTCATTTTCAGCACTTCATGTAGAAATAAACTTAAATGAATAAACATTTTTATCTGAGGATAGAATTTCAATTAGATTCTTATAACCTGAATTACTACACGGATGTTAGGTAGTTTCAAATACAAAAATACTAATTCTGAATGCAATACCTAAATGGGAGATATGTCACATTGGGCACCATCTGATATAAAAACTTCAGTGTCTCATACACCTAAATCTAGGTACACCGTTCTGCGATTGCCTTCTTCAATTCCTATTAGTTAGGCATAAAATATCAACCACCATTTACCAACACCTAAGACTATGTTACCTTATCGCCTTGCTCAGCTCCGTACCCTCTATAACCTTCAGCTGTTGATAGAGCACGTGATTGCTGCAAAACAACATATATAATGCATTAGGTTAACCTTGGTTGCGTAACCTTGGTTTTGTAACCTTGGCTGCAAAACAACATATACAGTGGTTAACCTTCGTTGCAAAACAAAACATGTAAAAGTCCAATATGCTCATTAAGTTTTTAAATGTTCAGTGAACAATAGCACTATGTAGGCATATACAGGTAAGTCGGGTATCGATCTAGCATACATGCATGTTCATATTTGTAAATAACTAAAAAAATGATCAAATAATGAAGAGGAGGAGGAAGAGGAGGGGGACTTATGACATGCACCTAGTGTGAGGTTTGATGATGGTTCCAAAGGAGTTTATGACAACTTCTAAAAGAAGAGAGAGGTAATTGAACTGTAAATTTGTTGATCTATATGTACATAGAAAGCACATGAGTGATACTAGCTACATCATCCTCAATGGACCCTTGCCCATATCATTCATGTAGTACGTCAACTCATTTATATGGGACTACCTATATTATGGGTTTCTTTTTTTATTAGAAATAACCAAGAATACAAGCTGCCTGAACATGATTAATTGGACCTGGGAGAATGTCATGTACCTTGGTGGAAGTTAGTAGATTGATTGGGGTGCCATTCAAAATATTTAATAAAAGTTGTTTTCTTTATAATTTAGAGTACACTAACAACTGCACATCAAACATTAGCAAAGAACATGTATAATCACATCAAATTTAGCAACTAATGTCAATTCCAATTAAATTTTGGCAGTATTCGTACGAGAACCACTACTTACCGTAGCCATATCCAATGTTATGGTGACTGGAATAGGCTCCATAGTATCACCAATCCCAAGGATTATCAACTTTGCATCTAGATGCTTTTGGATATGCTCAAACTAATGCCAAGAAATCAAAGTAAGTCCAACAAAAACTTTTAGAAATTAAGGATAATATACTTGAAAATCCCATATAATTCAGAGGAGACTAAGGTATACACAAGTTCTAGACCATAATGTACGTCTATCTACTAAAAAGCATAACTGTAAACACTACATGCAAGGTGGCATAATTGACCAAAGGGTCCCAGTTAGAATGTTTGATACATTAAAAGGTTGCCATAATCTATTGATGGTGAAAATAGATGTATTGCATTCTTAATAGTCGAGAATGAAACAGAAAAAAATAGATCTAGAGATTGGATTTCAACAATCTCTCGATCAGGTTGCAAAAGATCTATACGAGACCCATCAAGTGGAGCCCAAAGTCTTGTTAGAAGAACACTAAAAATAGATAATGTCTTACCAATCTAAAGGATGGAACCATAAATTTCCTCTATTTGTAAAGCTAAATAAAGATCTAATTTCTCTCAGAACATCTTTCAATGATATTAAAAGAAATAGCATCATGTGTGACCTAATGAATATAAAACAAGACAACCACAATAACTTACCTCTGGACATAAATAACCTTGCAAGAAGATGGATGCAATTTACCTCTAGAAACAAATAACCGTTTTGTAGTTTTTCCAAATTTGCATTGCGTGGAACTTTTGTTTGACATACTGTAATCATATTCAATAAACACCGAGTAGCTAAAAAAGAAATGATGTGATAAATCAGTCAAACGACAAAACACCCACAAATTTGTATAAAGCCTCTAAAAGCCCCATGTCTCGGATACATTGTTGCACAGTAACCTTTCACGGTGGCGGTGCACCTGAAACTTTAACACCTTCAAGAAAGCCACTTACTATTTCTGCAACAATAAACTAAAAGATAAAAAGTTGTCAAAACCCAAACAATTTTATAAGCATGTTGAGAGCAGAAGGTAGTTGAAGGTGACCAGAAAGTAACCGCAAGAAGGAAGAAATGGACTCATCAATTTTGTTATTTTCTTCTATGCCCATTAATTCTCTATCCAATTCTCTACTTTTGTGACTAAATCAAACCAAACAAACTAAACTTACAGGGAAAGCAATAACATTTACCTTGTCTTCCTGGTATTTTGGATGGTTCAAATTGCTACTCAATAAGGAAACTACATTTTAATATACTTATAAAAAAAAGAAAGAAGGAAACTCCATTTTAATCTTTGAAACCCTGCAAGTTAATGCTTGAAAATGGGAAACGGAAATGAGTAAGGGGTATTTAAGGTTGTCGAGTAATGCAAGATAACCTATTTTGAACATATGCATACTAGTAGACGCAAACCTAGAACTTTTAATTAAATGCTTTCAGAAAATAAAGAAGGTTTTAGCTTAGGAATCAAATGTATAAGTTCTTCTCATTTGCTACTACTCCTCTCATATGTATCATTATGTGTCTAGCTTATTTTTAGGGAATAAGCTAGCTTTTAACTTGAAGTTAGGCTTCTTGAGTAATAAAAAGTGAATTAGTTACTATTTGCTTTTAGTATACTCCAATAGGATCAAGTATTACGTAGTTCATTCAATTTCGAAAGATCACTATGATTAAACTGTAAATCAAAAACCAATAAATAAGGACTCATTGAAAAATTATTTGAATGTTCTACTTAAATAAAAGAATTCAAGTATTTTTAGAAGCCAACAGGTCACATAAAAATGACAAAAATACCCTCTGGTCCAGGGATATAGATTTTGAACTTAAACAGTTATCGTGTAACGCTCAAATTTCATATTATGATAAAACCAAATCCGTTTGCAAGAACACTTAAAAACATAGATTCTTGGTGAAGGAAGATATTTGAGAAAGCAACTCAAATTACATGAAAACATCAATCATAAAAGTTCTCTACAAAAATAGACATTCTCAGAAAACAGTTGATCAACTTTGCGTGATAAAACCACCTTGGAAACAATATCCAAAAATCATGAAATTTTTAAGGTTTATGGTCATGTGTTACAAATTATTAGAGAGTGGAATTACTCAATTTTATGCCACAACGAGGAAGTTATAGTCAAAATGCTATAAACAGTGCATTGGAATCAATTTTAAGTATTTTATAATTGTATTTCCAACAATTTTAAGACGATCATAGTTCTGCTATGGAAAATGAAAAGAAATCTGTTGTTTCCGCTGATAACAATAAGCCCTTCAAATTCGAAGGACTTCATTTCAAACGGTGGAAACAAAAGATGTTTTTCTATCTCAAACTGAAAAAATTATCTGTTGTCTTGAGTTCGACAAAACCAGAAGAAGTTGAACCTTCTACTGATGAAAACTTAAAAGCAATCGACAAATGGATGGATGACGATTTTGACGGCAAAAATTATATTCTAAATGCATTATCTGATGATTTGTATGAATGTTATGCTACTTTTGACTCTGCTAAAGATGTGTGGGATGCACTTCAGAGCAAATATGATAATGAAGAGGCTAGGTCGAAAAAATATGCTGTCAGCCACTATCTGAAATTTCAGATGGTGGATGAAATATCCATTGTCACCCAGGCTCATGAGTTACAGAAAATAGTTAATGAAATTCTTGTTGATAAGATGAACATAGATGAGCAATTTCAGGTAGCTGTTATGATAGAAAAATTACCACCAAGTTGGAAGGAATTTAAAAGTACCCTGCGTCACATAACAGAAAATTTCTCACTTGAAAGTTTGATCACCAAGTTGAGGGTTGAGGAGGAGGCACGGAAACAAGACCTGAAAGAAGAGATACTTATTGTTTCAAACAATAAAAGTCAGACTCCAGCCAGTATGAAACCAACCAAAAAGAACACAAAGCCGAACCAGAATCGAAAGAACTTCCAAAAGCTTAATTAGAACAAGAACCAGAATCAACCCCCTTCAAGAAATGAACAAGATTCCAATTCTGCTCAGTTTATATGTTACAACTGCAACAAACCAGGCCATATGGCCCGTAATTGTAGAAGTAACAAACGTCGTCCTACTCCACAGGCCAACATAACTGAAGAGCCACTTGTGGCTATGATATCAAAAATCAATCTGATAAGTGGATCCAAAGGGTGGTGGGCAGATACTAGCGCTTCTCATCATGTCTGATATGATCGGTCCCTATTCAAAAATTATGCTGAATCTGATGACAAGAAAGTGTTGTTGGGAGACTCTCACACCACTAATGTTCTCGGAACTGGAGAGGTAGAACTGAAATTTACTTCTGGAAGGACTGTCATTCTGAAAGACGTCCTTCATACTCCATAAATACGAAAGAATCTGGTTTTCGGCTATCTCCTCAACAAGACTGGTTTTACTCAGACTATAGGATCAGATCAGTATATTATTACTAAAATTCAATGTTTGTAGGAAAGGGTTATTCTACTGATGGCATATTTAAACTCAATGTTGAGATGAATAAAGTTACACCTTCTTTTTATATTGTTTGCACCTTTAATGTTTGGCATGCTAGACTCTGTCACATTAACAAAAAACTAGTTAAGAATATGAGCATGTTAGGATTTATTCCTGAACTTTCTTTAGAAAACTTTGAAAAATGTGTATTTTGTAGTCAAGCAAAAATTACTAAAACTCTTCACAAATCCATAGTTAGAGAATCAGAACCATTAGATCTAATTCATTCTGACATTTGTGAATATGAAGGTATTTTAACCAGAAATGGAAAAAGGTATTTCATTACCTTTATAGATGATTGTTCGAATTTTACTTATGTTTATTTGATGAGACATAAAAGTGAGGCTGTAGAAATGTTTAAGATCTTTATTGCTGAAGTTGAAAATCAATTCAATCGAAAGATAAAGAGATTTCGTAGTGATAGAGGTATGGAGTATAATTCTAGAGAATTTCTAGAATTATACAATTCCATTGGAATCATACATGAGACTACAGCGCCTTATTCACCAGAAATGAATGGGAAAGCTGAAAGGAAAAATCGAACTTACACTGAACTTGTTGTTGCTATTTTGCTCAGTTCTAGGGCAGTTCCTCATTGGTGGGGAGAAATATTATTAACTATTTGTTATGTTTTGAATCGAGTTCCTAACTCAAAAACAAAAATTTCTCCTCTTGAACTTTGGAAAAATAGAAAACCAAATGTTTCTTATTTTAAAATTTGGGGTTGTTTAGCCTATGTTAGGATTCCTGTTCCTAAAAGATCAAAGTTAGCTAGCAGAGCTTATGAGTGTGTTTTTATTGGTTACTCCCAGATCAGTAAAGCATATAAGTTTTATGATCTTAATAATAAAGTAATAATTGAATCTCTTGATGTTGATTTTTTCGAAGATAAATTTCCATTTAAATCTAAGAATAGTGGGGGTTACTTACTTAGTAATGTAACCACCAAAGAACTTAGAATAGAAGAGCCTAAAGATGAAGAATCTAGGGACACTAATTCTGAACCTAGATGAAGCAAGAGAGCTAGGACCGAGAAGAACTTCGGTCCTGATTTTTGTGTCTTTACTCTAGAAGGAGATCCATCTTCCTTAAATGAGGCTCTTAGTTCTTCAGAAGCCGATCTTTGGCAAGAAGCAATAAATGATGAAATGGATTCTTTTGAATCTAACAAAACTTGGCACTTAGTAGATTTACCTCCTGTCTGCAAAACAATAGGTTGCAAATTGATTCTCAAACGAAAATTGAAACCTGATGGTTCAATAGAGAAATACAAAGCGAGGTTAGTAGCTAAAGGATATAGACAAAAAGAAAACATAGATTTCTTTGATACTTATTCTCCTGTGACTAGAATTACTTCTATTCGTATTTTAATTGCCATAGCTGCAATGCATGATCTAGTTTTACATCAGATGGATGTTAAAACCACTTTCTTAAATGATGAATTAGAAGAAGAAATCTATATGGACCAACCAGAAGGTTTTGTAGTTAATGAACAAGAACACAAGGTTTGTAAGTTGGATAAGTCATTGTATAGTCTCAAACAAGCACCAAAACAGTGGCATGGGAAATTTGATAACTTAGTTATTTCAAATAGTTTTAGAATTAATGAAAGTGATAAACGCATCTACTATAAGTATGAAAATAATATATGCACTATTATTTGTCTGTATGTGGATGATTTATTGATTCTGGGTTCCAACTTATCCGTTGTTGATGATACTATGAAACTACTCAGTCAGAACTTTGACATGAAAGATTTAGGTGAAGCTAGTGTAATTTTTGGAATTAAAATTACTAGGACAAAGACTGGAATTTCTCATGATCAATCTCACTATATTGAAAAGATCTTGAAGAAATACAACTACTTTGACTGTAAACCTGTATGCACTCCTTTTGACCCTAGTGTCAAATTATTTAAGAACACTCGTGATAGTATTAGACAAACCGAATATGCTAGTATTATTGGTAGTCTTCGTTATGCTACTGATTGTACTAGGCCTGACATTGCTTATGCAGTGGGGGTTTTGTGCAGGTTTACTAGTTATCCTAGCATAAAACATTGGTATGTTATAGAGAGAGTGATTCGGTATCTGAAAAGAACCGTGAATCTAGGATTACATTATTAGAAGTTTTCCGCTGACCTTGAAGGATATAGTGACGCCAATTGGAACACCCTTCCGGAAGACTCCAAAACCACCAGCGGTTATGTCTTTAACATAGCTGGCGGCACAGTTTCTTGGAAATCGAAGAAACAGATGATTTTAGCTCAATCTACTATAGAGTCAGAGCTAATTGCATTAGCAGCAGGTAGTGAAGAGGCAAGATGGTTGAGAAACCTAATGTCAGATATTCCTTTATGGGATAGACCGATACCAGCCATTTTAATCCACTGTGATAGTACCGAGGCTATTGCAAGAGTTCAGGACCATTATTACAATGGCAAGAGATGACAAATACGTCGTAAGCACAGCACAGTTAGAGAATTTCTCAAAACTGGTGTTGTTAGAGTGGATTATGTAAGGACTGATGTGAACCTGGTTGATCCTTTGACGAAAGGACTAGCACGAGAAAAGGTGTGGAACACCTCGATGGGGATGGGACTTAGGCCCATTGAGAATTGAGTCATTTGTGATAGATACCCTACCTACAGACTGGAGATCCAAAGAAATAGGTTCAAAGGGAAAAATAAGTCACATGATGATATAGAAAGAATCATGCTAATATAAGATTCCATCCCTTAGCATGACATCCTGAATTTGGTTAAGGTTGAGTTATTAACTCTTAATGAGGACTATATCTCTTTTTGAGTAGAGTACCTAGCTACAGGAGTACTCTTGATAGACTCACCTATATGAATGTGGAAGTGTGGCCGCTTCCTATGAGAATTCTGGGCAAATTCTCTAGAGCATTCATTATGACTGGGATAGTAGCACATGGCCGTAAAGTGCTGGCTTTAGAACTTTACACTAGTAGAATTGTGTGTGTTTTGGCAACTGAAGTATATTTACTCGAATTAGAGTTCAAGACTAATGTCACTCTACATTCTTATACTTTGAGAGCCTCATCACTAAGTAAAAGTTCAAATTGACAAATACCTCTACTTATGCACATCTCTATCTGTTCTTGCTCGAGGTTTTTAAAATATATAAGTGGAGAATTGTTGGATATATATTTAAAAATTATTTTGTATAAATAGTTCATCAAAACAACATTGGAGTAGTGGTTAAGATTTTGGGTTCCCTCTTTGAGGTCAAGGGTTCAAACCCTCTCCCACCCATTATACTAGATATATATACATATATATATATATTAATCAAAGACCGGGCCGGGCCTTGGGCCTTTGGGCTCTTTGGGCCTCTGATTTGAAACAGATTTTTTATTTAATTTTTATTATAATTTTTATTTTCGAAAAATAAAATTATAGCTGTTATATGGCCGTTTTATAGCTGTTGTACTACAGTGTTTATAGCCGTTTTATAGCTGTTGTGCTACAGTGTTTATGGTCGTTTTTTGACAGTTGGGTATTGATCTATAAATAGACAACAGTTATACTGAAACAAGATAGAAAAACTTAACAAGATTTCCTCCTTGATAAAAACTCTAGAATTTCTGAAATTGTTCCCGAGCAAGAATTGAAGTGTATTAGTATTCCAATTTCTGACCGTGCAAGGAAAATTGAGATAGAAGGTTTTTTGGGTTGTTTTATCCTGGGGACGACGTGACTGAGAAACTGCTTGCACATTTAGGCAGAGCTGCGAATCGCCTTAAAGAGAGCGACCTAGTCCGCGACTCATCCCAGCAAGTTCCTCTTGTTTTCAGAAAAATCTGGTTTTGCGATTACAGGTATTTTATAATTGTATTTCTAACAATTATTGACATCACAGCTTTCAAAACTATGAAAGTTTTTCTTAAACAAACAAGCAGAAACGTGCACTTTCAGCAACTTTTATTTTCTGAAATAGATTTTGATCACCATTTGAAGTGGAGGAAAACTTACCTCTAAAAGGAAACTAATACCACAAAATTTTAGTATGTTCTGAGAGCTTCGAAATGAGTACTTGTACGCCCAAAATGAAGGTTGGAGCACAAAGTTATGACCCGAGAAAGTTGACTACATGCTGAAAACCAGCAGAGAGAGTTGCAAACTTGCCAAATTTGAGAGGCTACATCTAGAGATTGGAGAAGAATTTTGGGATTAGGTTTTCTTCCCCCCGAATGGTGGAACAATCATATCTAGTGGTGTTTGCACGTTTTTTTTTTTACTTCCAAATTGGTTGAATGTTACAAGATTCCTAGACAAGTTTTTCAAAGTTTTAAGGAAACCAACCAACCGAGATAGAAACCCAGTATAATAAGAAACTAGAGATATAGGGGAAATTTCTAAAAAACTAGATGTGGCAATAAATAACCTAGGCCACTAGAAGTTGTCATATAAGTAACCATGACTACTTTTAAGTGAGTTATGTGAAGAGAAATAGATTTTTAAGCATGTGGGTCTCACCCATTAATTTAAGTAAGTAAAAACTACACTAAAGCATGTTCATTGTACGGTATTAAACGTATAACTCAATTAGTATCAATGATCATTAATCACTTTAATTAACTTATTTAAATATGAAAATGTAGGGAATAAATAATACTACAAATGCAACTAGTACAAAACATAAATAAATAACAAGATATAACTAGGTTCTCGGGTTAGACTCGACTTGAACTCACCCAAAATTGGAAACCTGAAAATCAGGGTATTACAAGGAACCCTCTTTGCTTCAATAACCAAACGCCCCCTTCTAAGATATATCAACTTCACATAATCAAGAAACTTGTTGTACTATAAACATAATAGGGCATCACATATAAAAGTACATTTTTTAGCACCAACTGTAATAACCCAAATCAAGGTCAGGTGCGACTACCAAATACAAAAGAGGGTAGCATCTGAATTTAGCCAATATATGTTAATGAGAACCAAGTAAAAGTGAACACCTAGAAACAAAATTTGTACTAGTAGGTAATCTCTAGCAATGTGAACTTCAAGCTCCTAAAAGGTCAACTTTAGCTGCCTAGATGATGCTGATTTCTACATGGTGTTTCTCCACATTAGTGAACAACAAAAGGGCATAACATATTAGAATAACGAATATATGGTCATACATAACCTGTATGTGCTAAACAAATTATATTTGTTTTACAACTACTACTGAGAATAAGTTTTTAGAATCTGGAAAAATATCTAGGTTTCTAATGCTTAGTGTCATCTTATAATGTAGTTCTTAGTGATAAATTAATCAACAAGGAAGGGTGCATAAAATCTGAATGTTTAGAATAATTAGCTTTCAACTTTTCAAGTTTGTGTATCTAATATATGTTGCTGGATGAGTTTATATCACTCATAAGCATACTTTGCAAAAATTTGATACTTCTCTACTGACTAGAACACACTCAAACTGCAGCTACGAGCCTTTTAAGGGATAAGTTTGAAGGATTCAAGACCAAAAACCAACAAATTTGTAAATCCCATGAAAAATAATGAAAGCTTGCAACCAAAGAAACACAGAAGATTCAGTTATTTACCTTTTATTTTTCCTTCTGTGCTAGATTAGTACATTAGAAATATCTTTAGAAACCCTGGGCCCTAAATCACAACATCTGGTGTCTCAAAAACCCTAAATCTTCAATCAACAAATTTATAAACGATACAGAATAAAACTCAAAACAGATACCTATTTGGGGCTTTTGCACGAAAACAAAACAAAAATTAAAAAGACACATACTGAGGGGAGAGAAAAAGAGAGAGAAAGAGAGAGAGAGAGAGAGAGAGAGAGAGAGAGAGAGATCTACATTACCTCAGAGATTATAGGGCAAAAGAGACCCCAACGTCTCTTCGGTTCTCGGAATCAGCTACTTTCAGAGCCCGATGCTTCCGAAGGTCCACCTCTACCTTCGAAGCTAAAAAAAAATCAAGAACTAACTTTTAAGGGTCCTCCAATACCTCTGAAGTTCAGTAAGAGAGACCCCGACGTCTCTCCGATTCTCGAAATCAGCTAATTTTAAAGCCCAATGCTTCCGAAGGTCCATCTTTACCTCTGAAGCTCAAACACAATCAAAAATAAACTTCCGAAGGTCTTCCAATACCTCTGAAGTTCAGCATGAAGAGACCCCGACGCCTCTCTCTCTTTAAGAGACGCCTTGCTGAAAAGCAGGGCCAGTTATCCCATAGTAAGCAAATTGGAACACGAAATTTGTTGATTTCAGCACCAAATCAAAAGCTTTCGAAGGTCAGTCAATACCTCTGAAACACAAAAGACCCCGAATTCTCGAATCTTCCACGAAGTTCCTTTAATACCTCTGAAGTTTAACACAAAAGACCTCGAAGTCTCTCCCTTTAGCAAAGAAAGAATCTCCCGCAAAGTCATTCCATACCTCCAAAGATTAATAAAGAAGACTCCAACGTCTCCAAACTCACCATTCCAGCAAAAACGTAAGTTGATACTAGCACAAGAGACCTTGAAGTCTCTCTCTTTAGCAAAGAAAGAATGTCCCGTGAAGGTCCTTCAATACCTCTGAAGATTATCAAAGAAGACTCTAACGTCTCCACTCTCGCCGTCACAATAAGCACGTAAGCCGAGACAAAGCAATCAAAATGAGACCCTGAAGTCTGAAATCTTCCGCGAAGGTCCTTCTATACCGCGATCATATGAGGATTCGGATAAAGCAAGCATCAGACACAATCCTAGTTAGCCAAAGATCAACCAGTGATCATGACTAAACTTCTAATCCCAATCAAGCATCGCAGCATTGAAGACTGAAGAATAGAGACAGCTTCTGTACGAAAGTACGCCTGAGCAAGAAATCCGGGACGAGACCGCGATAAGGGCAGCAAGCTAAAAACTTTAATCAAAATAGCGTAGGCATAAAGACCTCCGAATAGAGACCAAATAGGGCAATTTCATCTTGAGAAACAACAGTGTTTCCCTAAAGAAAGTCAGTAAAACATTTTCCAATTGAAGGACAAAGGGTCAGTTCCATTCGTTGACATCAAACCTAGTCTATCTTCAGGGCAGAAAAACATTCCAGCATCTTTCTCAGCACAGAAAAACAACTTAGCTATTCTTCAAGTATAAATTGACTAGCTTCTCTAGGGCCATAGGATCACAAAACCTCGCTCCTAAAAAACTTCAAACTTGACACAAATCACTGAGCACAATTGAAACACTAAATCAAACTAGCGTAGGTACAAAGACCTCCGAATAGAGACCAAATAGGGCAATTTCATCTTGAGAAACAATAGTGTTTTCCCATTGAAAGTCAGTGCAACATTTTCTAATTGAAGGACAAAGGGTCTGTTTCATTCGTTGACATCGAACCTAGGCTATCTTCAGGGCAGAAAAATATTCCAGCATCTTTCTCAGCGCAAAAAAATAACTTGGCTATTCTTCAAGCATAAATTGACTAGCTTCTCTAGGGCCGAAGGATCACAGTACCTCGCTGCCAGCACCAGTCAGAATTTTCTGAGCACATCAAATTAATATCGTCTTAGCTTTGGCATTTGGCATACTAACAGACTTCTCCAAAGAGGGCATCTGTAGACACCTAAATTTGGTTCACTCAGAGTACCTAAGTGATTTCGTCAAAACCAGTCACACAAAGTATGTAAACAGAACCCGAAAGAGTCAAAACAAGGCGAAGGAGTTAAGACTTGAGCCAAAGCCTCGGGAACTCCCCACAAACCTCCGAAAACTCTTGACAAACCCCGTCTAGAAAATGCTCTTAGAAGGTCTGGAAAACACAATATCGACCCTGGAAAACCCCAAAAATGAACTCGAAACACCCGGAAGACACAAAAAAGTCCCAAAACACCCTAGAAGGCCCTACATAGGAGGCTAAACTGCCTAACCAGGGGCTGCTAAGTGGCAACCGACTTGGGTACAGATCCTAGGGATCTGTGCGCATCTTCAAGGTAGGCCCAGAACAGTCCCTTGGTCCTATAAATAGGACCGTCCCCCTTCTTCATTTAAGCATCCTAGAAAACTTATTGGAGCCGGAGTTCATTTTGCATTGAGTTATCTTTCAAATTTATTTGCATTTGAAACTTCTGAATCTCAAGAAGGCTTTTCTTCAGAGTTCGATCCAGTTTTTGAATTTCTGAACTTCGTGTACGATTGTCTCCAGGTCACGTAAATCTTCAGGTCATGTACATCTCCTAGTTTTAAAGCTCGATAATCTCTGAACGAGAAATCAGTTAGGAATCCGTCAGGAACCTATCGAAACTAGAAGAACAAGAGAAACAGTAATGAACCTCTGCCCAAATCTCTGGTCAAAATCCAGGAAGCGCTTAGGTATATACTAAATACTTTGAAACTCTTTACGATTCATTGTTTAAAGATAGTGCATTCAAGCATTGTAATTCTTTTCAAAAAGTAATAAATAGTAAACCTTCAAAATAAAAACTCATGGTTATCGTCAAAGTAGTATCAATGTAGCATGTCTCTAAGGGAGCATGCTCTCTAGCATGACTCCATAGTATGCTACATTATATTAGATAGGGTTCGGGATAGCAAATCTTCCCAATTCAAAATAAGAGAAGACTTTACGATTGATATCATGATCAATTCGCAGAGGATTCAAGCAAAACCAGCACGACTCATCAATATCTTCAAAAAACGCCTTCCAATAAGGAGAGAAACGTCTAAGCTCCGCTCACGAGAAGGTTTCTTTTACAAAACTAGCACAACTCGTTAACCAGCACGACTCATTAACCATTATCCTCTCACACTCCTTTAAATAAGGACGCATCATCGGTACGACTCGTCAATCACTTTCTTATACTCCTTCAAATAAGGATGCATCATCTGAGTTACAACCATTCCTCATGAGAACGCTAAGTTCTCTCCAAGTGAGGAATAGTTATAGCCCAATCACTAGTATGGAAAAGCTCTCAAGGCGAGAGATATAGAGATTTCCTAGAGTATGAACAATACACTAAAGCCCTCCCGAGCACTGAGGCATGCAAGCAAGAATAGGTATAACTACCTTGTTATCTCTGTTCGTTGAGATAACATAAGTAGATGACAGATCATTTACACTAATGTACTTATCTTTCCTATTTTATTTTTCTTTAAAAAAATAAACTAACTATTTTCATATGCAGGAGAGTTCACATATTATATGCACATGAGATGAGGCACAATGTAGATATAAAACCCCCTTTACGAAGTAGAAACCGACTAATATCAGGCGGTTATCAGTTGCCTAACACCTTCCTGACCCGTTACCAGGACCCCGTACCTAGAATCTCTAAACAATACATCGCAGACCGAGTCAATCAAAAGATGTTACTTGGTCTCTCTCCAAAGAGACTAAATAATGTATTTTTCTAATTAAGAGGAACCTGACATCCTTCAAATTCAGGTGGCGACTCTATATCATTGAACAGAGTATGAGACTTTCCTTCCTCTTTTAAAGCGACTAGAAAAACGTGCTAAAAGAAGGAAAGAGGTAAGCATCTACAGAATAGATACACACACATAAACAGTAAAGTACAATCGAGGAACATTGCCGCTAAGTAACCCGTGCCCCCGAAGAGGAGCGTGCGGGAGCAGGCTCTGCCCTCGAGCAGGAGGACCCAGGAGGTGATTGCGGTAGCAGTAGTTAGGCCGCTCCCGGAGGATGGGCGAGGATACGCTGGCACAAGGTAAAAGCCCTAAAAAATTGGGAACGATTCGTACGCCCTAGGATCCCTCGGCATCCCCGAGCCTTCTCTTTTTGTAAGACAGGGGCGAGGCGAGAGGGAAGGAGGGGTCGTCGTTCTTTAGAAGGGGCACCACCACGGAAGCCGTTAGCGATTGTCCTTTGCGCGCCCAAAGGAAGGAGGAGGGGTCGGTCGAAGGGCAGGTCGCCACAGAAGGGGAGCGGTCCTATTTATAGGCCCCTGGAGTCTGTTTTGAGGGCACCACCAGTGCAGTCAGATCTTTCTTGAGGCGGTGCCACATGGCGCCTTCTGGTTGAGGCGGTTTAGGGCTTTGTGGGGTTCTCCGGGGTTATTCCGGAGTTATTTTCGTGTCTTCCGGGTGTTCTGAGTTCATTTTTGGAGTTTTCAGGGTCAATTCTATATTTCCTGGACCCTCTGAGTTCGTTTCGGGGGTTTTCGGAGCTTTATCAAGAGTTTTCGGAGGTTTTTGGGGAGTTCGTGAGGCTTTGGCTCAAGTTTTAACTCTTTCTCCTTGTTTCGACTGTTTTGGGTTCTGTTTACAGACTCTGTTCGACTGGTTTTAACAGAATCACTTAGGTGCTCTGAGTGAACTAAATTTAGGTGTCTATAAATGCCCCTCTTTGGCAGAGGTCTGTTAGCAGGCCAAATGCCAAAGCTAAGACGACAATAATTTGGTGTGCTCAGAAAATTCTGATTGGTGTTGGGAACGAGGTATTGTGATCCTACATCCCTAGAAAAGTTAGTTAATTTATACTTGAAGAATAGCTAAGTGGTTTTTCTGCATTAAGAAAGATGCTAGAATGTTTTTCTGCCCTGAAGATAGCCTAGGTTCGATGTCAACGAATGGAATTGACCATTTATCCTTCAATCGGAAAATATTTCACTGACTTTACGTGGGAAACCACTGTCATTTCTTAAGATGAAATTGCCCTATTTGGTCTCTATTCAGAGGTTTTTGTGCCTACGCTAGTTTGATTTAGTGTTTCACTTGCGCTCAGTGATTTATGTCAAGTTTAATTTTTTTTAGGAACAAGGTATTGTGATCTTACGACCCTAGAGAAGCTAGTCAATTTACGTAACACCCTAGATTTTCTTAGTTGGGTTGGACCCGAAAGTGGGCTTTAAGCCCATGGGCCCAAATCAGCCCATAACATAGTTTAGACATAAGTCCAAAAGAGTTTAGTTAGTTAGTGGGGTGGAAACATAGAAACCTTGCCCTAGGATCCATGCATGCATAAAATAAAATGAGAAAATTTAGGAGTTTTGGTGAGAAAATGAATTAATATATAATAAATAGATTAGATATATTACGTATGGGGCATCCAAGTGGGCCCCACACATTATTTAGAAAACGTGGGCAGCACATTAGATGTGCCACTTAGTTAGGTGTTTGGGTTTTTACAAAAGTCTTTTCAAAATAAAACTCTTTTAAAAACAAAACTCTATCTTTAAAGGTTTTTGAAAAATAATAAACACCTATTTATTTTAGATAAATACTACATTATCCTTTCAAACTAGATAATTATCCTCAAACTTGGGAAACAAGTATTAGAATACAACCATTAGATCATGTTTATCTAAACTCTAGTTAATCCTAACCATCCAAAAAGGTTTCCCAAATCCTAAATATTTTTTGTTTTGAATTATCTACTAAAACCTAAATTCTATCCCTATTTTATCTCTACTCGTAGGAGATAATTATACCAATCCGATTGACTTGATATTTAATCTCAATAATTCAAATTAGATAAATTTTAGAAGCTAGTAAAACTATCTTATTTTCTCCATTTTCTTTTGGATAAATATTAAGGGAGAGTTTTTTATTTAAAAAAGTGATAGGATAAGGATAGGGGGCCTGGTTGAACTCTATAAATACCCCTCTCCCTAGTTCAAAATTCCCATCACAACTTTCCCAATCTTTCTCTCTCTCTCAAGTTCAAGAGGAAGAAAAACCCAAAATCCTTCAATATTCTCTCTTCTCTTCTTCTTCTTCTTCTTTTCTTTCTTCTTCTTTCTTTCTACTCTTTTCTTCTAAAACCTTTGTTGAAGAAGAAGTCAAGTTTGGAGCCCTAAAAGACCTTTGGAGAAGAGCTATTCTTAAAGCCTCGAGGATTTAAGCGAAATAGGTAGGGGAAACCCCCATCCTAAAATTATTTTTTAAAAATTACCTTAAAATTATTTATGAAATATGTTTTCAAAAAGGTTGTTTTCAAAATCATCATGTTTTCAAAATTGTTTTTCTATAAAATATTCTCATGTTTTTAAAAAGGTTTTTTGCATAAAAAGTATTGTTTTGGGAGTGTGAACATGAGTGATTTTTCTTTCTTTAATAAGCTATCCAAGTTAAAGTGAAAAGATGAGATGTTTTAAATAACACTCTGGTTTTAGGGTTAGTTGCCTTAGTAACCATGAGTAGTGATACTTACAAGTGGTATCAAAAAGTTCTCCATAAGAGAGGTTAGATGTGTATCCATAAGAAAGGTGACACAGTTTAAAACGTAATTTCGTTAGTTGTGATATGTGATTGTGGTATTGTGAAAGTGAAGTGTTGTTTGGCCTAACAAGCACTGCTTCAAGAGGAATCTCTATAAGAGAGAAGTTTATATCTGGATCCGTTCAGAGAAGATGGTGGTTGGTTTCCAGAACAACCCTGACAAAGGAAGAGAAACCTAATGAATAAATAAAAAGGTATTGGTATACAGTTTTCCAAAACTTTGTTTGTTGTTTTGAAGTATACTAATGTTTTCAAAAGTTGTTTTGATACGGAAAGTAGAGGTGTGATTTTTTTTGAAAATGATTTTGGCCAAAAAGCTATGACTGGCACTAGTTTTCAAGGTAAGTTTTCTAAAACTATGGATATCTTAGCATGCATGGAATAGATGGGTAAAAGGTTTGTTTGTATTGTTGTTTGTATGAAATTTTTTGGTGTTAGTCTCTTTTAACCTATGTTTTGGTTGAACCTACTGAGATTCGGTAACACCCCCCCTTCCCGCGCACACTTTTCCCCCACACGTATCGGAGAGAACCGGGAAGCTTAGGCATCAAGGATCGAAGTAGAGAGTCACTAGTAGAAGTCAAGTAGGTGTTATGTTCTCTTAGAAAATAATAAGTGATGTTTACATCACATGGGTATTGGGATTCTAAGTATTCTTACTTCTCTTTCCTTTTGGTTTAAACAATGATTTAGTTTTCTTTTCTTTCTTTCATTGTTTCAAATAACTCCTTAGTACTTTTATTTGAATAAAGTATTTGAGGTAGTTCTTATATTTGTTCATATTCACACTTTTGAGTTTCTTTCTATACTCAAGAGCTACTTTTTCTTTCTTTAAAGATATCTATACTTTTAGTTTTAAGCAGTCTAGTTGCACAAGCTGAAGTTTGTGTATGTTTTCCGAACTGAATGACCTGGAATTAGGTTCTTGCCACGGACACAATTGTGTAAAATTCTTCTACGTCAATTCTTCTACAAACAAAAGGAGAGAGGAAAAGTGGAAAGGGGGGGCTCCACAGACTACTACCGACCGCTTCGAGACCATGATTGGTAAAAGAACTTGGGATCGTCGATCTCCTCCTTAAAGGAGGCTCATCGGGCTCATCTTCTACAGGCTCCGCATGAAAACACTCCCGGATGTCTAATTCTAAGATAAAAGTTAGAGGACTCTGAGTCTAGTTTCCAAAGAGTCAAAAAGTTCCTGATTACGATTTGAAACGAACCAGATACACCCTTTTCTTTGAACTGTTGCAAATAAGTCTTCAAAACTCTTTGAGCCGTATGTTTTTCAAATGTGTGATTTCCTTATCTTTTAACCAAAAGAGGTTGTTTTTATTTCCGCACCTATTCACCTTAGTGACACCACAGGGCCTGGATTCAACCCAAAAATGGGTCAGACCATTAGTATCCAGGGTCGGGGCGTCATAGATTTCTATCAGAGCTCAAGTTCTAGATTTACTGGGCTTGTGTGTTTTGAGTCCTTACGTTTTCAAAATTCTATCGAGTCTAGTTAGTAAGTTTAGTATTAGGGTGGGTTAAACAACTAAAAGATTTAGACATAAAATGGAATTGTTTGATGTTAGATAACAATAGGAATTATTTGTGTCTAGATACAGTAGGACTTGTTTGATTTGTTTGTTTCTTTAGAGGAGATGGCTCGAGGACGAAGAAATGTTGCTGATGACAACGAATCGAAATCTGGAGTGAATTTAGGAGAAGCAAACGCACCCCAAGGTGAAGTTCGTAACCAAACTGAGCGATTAGAGAATAACTTGGATAGGGTGGTTGAAGTTTTGGGGAAAATCACCGACAATATGGAAAACGGTCGACAAACCCGAAACCCTCCACCACCACCACCACAGAATGTGGGGGTTAGCATCGTTAAGGATTTCCAAGGATTACATCCTAAGGAATTCACAGGTATGGAAGACCCGGCGAAAGCGGAAGAATGGCTTATAAATGTCAAGAAGAAGTTTACTGCCATGGGAGCCACGAAGGAACATTGTATTTGTTTAGCTACGTATCTATTCGAAGGAGAAGCAGAACATTGGTGGGGTTCGGTTACTCGTACTCACAATGTAAGAGCTATAACATGGAACCAATTCGAGGAAATCTTCCTGCAAAGGTATTTTCTGGACAGGGCACGAACTCAGAAGAGTATTGAATTTATAGGCCTTGTGCAAGGAAGCATGACTATTACGTAATACGAGAAGAAGTTTACTGAACTCACTCGTTATGCGCCACACGTCATTGCTACTGAACTTCTCAAGGCACTTAAGTTTCAAGGAGGATTAAAGTCAGCAATTAAAAGTAAAGTAGTTCTATTCTGTCATACAGAATACGCGAGAGTCGTTGATAAAGCTTTAGTAGTCAAGGTAGAATGGGAGCATAGTCAGAAGGAGCCTGAGCAACAGAAGAAGCATAAGTCGAATCCGAAACCGACACCAAGGAACTAGAATCAGCAGGATGCAAGACCGTAACCTCGCAACAGTGAAACACGAAAATGCTATTGGTGTGGACGGGAAGGTCATCTATAAAAAGATTGCTGGCAGCCACAACAAGGACAAGGACAATATCGATAACCTCAAGGGCAACCACAGAATGAATAATACGCTCGTCCTCAAAATGGACAAATTAGGCAGCAGAACCAACCAGGGAATAATGCCCACCCTTACCAACCCCGACCTCAAGAACAACAACCGAGGAACCAAGGGCACGTTAATTATCTCGCACCACTAGATGTGAGAGTAGAAGTCGCAGCGATAGAAGGTAGATTTCTTATCTTTAGTTCTTGGGCTAAGGTATTGTTTGATTCTGTTGCATCTCATTCTTTTATGTTCATGCATTTGCTGTGTCTCCAGGGTTAGAACCCACTTCTTTAAACTATAAGTTACATATCTCTTCACCCTTAGGTAATACTATAGTGTTGGACAAAGTTTGTAAGGACTGTACAATAGTTTTAGCTGATTGGGAATTATCAGCTAATCTCATTCTCATGAAGATGAATAAGTACGATATAATCCTAGGAATGGACTGGTTATCCATCTATTATGTCACGTTAGATTGTTTCAAAAGGAAGGTTACATTTATCACATCGGATGGACAAAAGTTATTTGTTCAAGGTGATAAAGAGAAGATCATCAGCCCACTGATGACCGGAGCAATTAAACGTCGAATGACTGATAGGCATCGAGCTTTACTTTCATTTCTTGAAGAGGGAAGTATTCCTATTTCAACGAAGGAATACATACCGATTGTTTCCGAATATAAAGATGTATTTCTAGAGGAGTTACCAGGATTACCCCCTCTGAGAAATAGAATTTTGCATCGACGTTCAACCAGGAACAAAAAAGATTTTGATTTCAGCTTATCGAATGAGGCCACAAGAACTAAAGGAGTTGGATAATCAACTTCAAGAGCTACAACAACTCGGGTTAAATCCCTGTGGAGAGTACCTGTACTATTTGTGAGAAAGAAAGACGGATCACTAAGGCTATGTATCGACTATCGTCAACTCAATAAAGTCACGATCAAGAATAAATACCCATTGCCAAGAATAGACGACCTCTTCGACTAACTCAAAGGAGCAAAGCACTTTTCAAAGATCGATATACGTTCGGAATACCACCAGCTGTGGATTCGAAAAAAAAGACATCGAGAAGACCGCGTTTAATACTCGTTATGGACATTTCGAATTTTTAGTGATGCCATTCGGACTGATCAACACACTTGCAGCGTTCATGGAGCTAACAAATAGAGTATTTAGTCCATACTTAGATAAGTTTATAGTCATATTCATGGACGACATTCTGATCTACTCAAAGATGCGAGAGGAGCACCTGAGGATAGCGTTGCAGATACTTTGTGAGCATCAATTATACGCTAAAAAGAGCAAATGCAACTTCTGGATGACGGAAGTTCTATTTTTAGGACACGTCATATCAGAACACTAGATAGCGGTGGACCCAGACAAGATCACGGCAGTAGTTGGATGGGAGCGACTGAAGAATGTATTCGAGATTCGCAGTTTCTTAAGTTTGGTGAGCTACTATCGATGATTCGTAGATAATATTTCTAAGATCGCGGCACTAATGACGAGGCTAATGAGGAAAGGAGTTCAATTCGAATAGAGCAAAGAATGCGATAAGTCTTTCGAGGAGCTAAAGGAATGACTTACGACTGCACCAATACCATAATGCCAGGACCAAGAGTAGGATATACCGTCTACTGTGATGCGTCATGTAACAGACTAGGAAGCGTGCTGATGCAAGGAGGAAAGGTGGTAGCGTACGCGTCACGATAGCTAAAGACTCACGAGAAGAATTATGCAACTCATGATCTGGAGCTGCCAGCGATAGTCTTTGCGCTAAAGTTATGGAGGCATTACCTCCATAGAGAGAAGTTCGAAGTCTTCACCGACCATAAGAGCCTGAAGTATATATTCACGCAGAAGGACCTGGACTTGCGACAAAAGAGGTGGATGGAGTTTTTGAAGGGCTACAACTTCACAATGAGTTACCACCCAGGAAAAGCGAATGTTGTAGCAGACAGGCTTAGTAGGAAAAATCACCGAACATTAGCTTTCGTTGAGATTCTAGAAACGGTATCCTGAAAATCTTTACTGCTCAGTGTTGTTCTCTTTACTGCTCTTATCGGTAACCTAAAAATCTTCAAATTCAATATATAAATCTTTAAAGAGATCATCAGAATATTCCACAAAGGTAATAAAAGCCTCAGTGGTTTCTTCTTTGTTTCTATTGAGATCAGTATGAAGATCTTCTGATTTCATACTTATTTCATCTTCAGAGTGGACACAAGAAGATTCCAAAGTATAGTTTGTTTTTTCTTCATTGTCACTTGAACTTACTGAATCATCCCAAGTGACCGTCTTCTTTTTCCTACTTTTGGACTTTTTGTTTGGGCATTCATTAGAAACGTGTCCATAACCATGGCATTCAAAACATTGAACATTACTTGAGTTGTTATTTCTCTTATGAGTCTTACCTGATGACTTACTCTTACTTGAGGATGAAATTCTATGTTTCAGAATTTTTCTTTTCTTGACTTTGAGAAACTCCATAAACTGTTCGAAAATAAACTCAAGCTCCTCATTGTTACCATGATCATCCTCATCTTCTAAATCAGAAAAGGTGACAATCTTTCTTGCTGCAAAGGTTGTGTCCTTTGAATTCTTTGAATGATGCAAATTAGATTCAAAGGTTTTCAAGTTACCTGCAAGTTCCTCAGAAAAAATAGCATCAATATCTTTACTTTCTTTGATAGCCGTAACCTTAGCTTAAAATCTCTCAGGAAGAGATCTCAAAACCTTACGAACTAACTTAGAGTTAGAAATAGATTCACCCAAAGAAAAATAATTGTTGACAATTTCATTCAATTTAGCATAGAACTCATCAAAAGTCTTATTGTCATTCATTCTAATGGTCTCAAATTAGGTGGTCAACATTTGAAGCTTAGCTATCTTGACAGTCTTGGTTCCTTCATGGGTAACCTCTAAGATATCCCATGCCTCCTTTGCTACTTCGCAATTAGAAATGCGACGAAATTCGTCGGCAGTGACAGCAACATAGATAGCATTGAGTGCTTTACTATTTCTAGTAGCTGCCTCACTCTCATCCGATGTCCATTGGTCTTCCGGTTTAGGAACTTCCCTAGAGTTGTCTCCGGTACCAGTCATCATGGTAGGAGGAGTCCAAGCTACTTCTACAGTTCTCCAAACTCTTTGGTCTAGGGATTTTAGGAAAGCCCTCATTCTAGCTTTTCAGTAAGGATAGTTGCTACCATTGAACAATAGTGGTTTATTTACAGCACTACCTTCTCTTTGTGAATCCATTTAGACACAAATAGGGATCACACTTAGGTTGTTAAACCCAGTAAGTCAACCTGCTCTGATGCCAATTGAAAGTCAATATATGCCCTACGGTTAATGGATTTAACTGTATGTCTATGTGACTTTGGTTAAGGATCACACTATCACCTAATTAAAAATTTCAATGGTGGTTATAAGTGAAACAAAAAATATTTAACAAGAGCATTGACTTATTCAATTCTTAATGTACGGTATTCAGAGCTAGAATCGAATATTTCAATCTCACAAAAAGTATGAAAATATACACAAGATATTTTGTTCACAAGGAAAACCCAAACTGGGAAAAACCCTGGGACCTAGTCCAGCAAAAATCCACTAAGAATTATAGAAAACTTACAACACGATTTACCACTTAATGGATGAGATTTATGACTCCCTCTACGCTCCAATTAGCTACGGTGTATAGTTCTTCCACAAATTCGAACTCCATGAATATGTCTCTTAGTTGATGTTGATGCGTCTCCAATTTAAACTCCACAAGTTCCGCATCTTGAATAATACTCGACTCCACGAGTATTTTACCACAAACTTGAATCTTCAAGCTCAACCACCGAAAATCTACCGGCACACAAAAACAGAGGCTTTGGTTTGAAATGGGAAGGATTTGAACCAAGTTCAACAAGCTTGGAATCTATAAATTTCGAGCTAATCTCTCCAAGCACTTGTTGAGGTTAGGGGTGATTGGTTGATTTGAACAATGGAAGATCAACCCCTATTTATAGTGAAATGTCCAGATCTAAACTAGAATAAACAAGTTTATTCTTAGACATCATCATGTGAGATGAGAGGTCATTCCATTATCCCTCTTACCCCATTCATGAATGTTTCCCACGCACCAATAAACCAACTAAGACATGCTTAGGTGGGAATGTGCAAAAAGTTAAAAAAGAATCTCTTTATAGCTTAAAAAATCGCCAAAAAAGTTTGAATCTGGGCGATGGTTTCAAAACCAAAAACCATCTGACAACATTTTACAGCTTTGGTTTCGAAACCAACAAGTCAGTTTTGAAACCAAAAACCATATGACAGTATTCTGCAGCTTTGGTTTTGAAACCAACAAGTCAGTTTCGAAACTAAAAATCATCCGACATCATTTTTCAACTTTGGTTTGGTTTCAAAACCAAAAACCATTTGTCAGCATTTTTCAGCATTGGTTTCAAAACTAACATTTTGGTTTCGAAACCAACTTTTGGTCACAGTACAAAAGGTCACAGTTTCCCTTAAAAGCGTGGTTTTCTTACAGCATTCGTCCAAACACTAATTTTAAGGGGTTTTGACATCTTTTACCATTCCGTACTTTCTCATATGATCCAATATGAACTAACCACCTATGGTATTGAGTTTCTAAGTCACTTACCATCCTAAGATGAGTTCCAATAGTGAGTTGAGCTTATTAGAGTTTTCTTCGCAACTAACTGAACCACGACTTACGAACTCTAACTCCAGTTATATTGACCTTCTTGAGTTATATTTGACACGAAATTCGACAAATATAATATGAGTGAACTCATGGACCTAACAATCTCCCCCTTTGTCATTTTCGTGATAAATCTATACATAAAAAATAATAAAAAGACCTTCCCCATTACAACTCATATTTTCTTACACATGACTCATAAGAACTTAAAACAAGATTGTATAAAACAACCTGTTTCCTGCACATGCTCAGAAAATAAGTCAAGGAACCTTATAAAATAATAAGTACAAACCTTCAATAGTGGTGAGTTGAGCTTTTGCATAAGTCTTCTCTCCTTCACTTTAAGTCTTCAATGATTAGAAATGTAGAGACAACTTGCTAACTCTCATTTACCATATTGAGTTCGATTTGACACGCAAATTGACAAAATCTATAAGGGAACTTATGGACCTTACAAGACTGATTCCCGATGACTGTTTCTTATTTTGATGGTTAATTAACTTAATTGAGAGAGTTTTTTTAAGGTGTAGTGGGTGGTGATTGTGAAGAAGAAGATGATCAAGATTTTTTTAATCTCGATCATCCGAACACCAGCAACCACCATCATCATTAGCACCACCACTTGCAAAACACACTATCATCGTTACCACCATCGACAGTCATCGTGAAGCGATTGTTGATTATAGTTTAGGCAATTTGAAATCCCCAGAATCTGAAAACCAAAATAAATCTTCTCTGATTGAGTTTTCGATGGGCAATGAAGGTGTTCGCTAACATTTACTCTGCGCAGAGATAGTACAAAAGCATGGCTTTTAAATCTAATCTCTCTTGCATTTTCTGGCATTGAAACCCTAGTTTTAGAGAGAGGTGTCGGAGCAGACGACCAAAGGATGAGATTGGTAAAAATCAGAAAATCCCGATCTTAGAAGAACACTCAGGTGGTTTTCCGTCAGATCTCCCGCTAGCTATTTGTTAGATCTATGATCGGAATCATCTGAATGCTTCTTCCCAAATGTTTGATTAAGAGAAAAACTTCATTTTCCCAAAAAACCCAAAATAGCACGGAACTGGTTTGGTTTTGGGTTAAGAGAGACATACAAGAGATGGTGAAGTTTGGGGGTGACGGGCCGACAATGGTTTGGGGGTGAGAGTGGTTCTGGGTTCACGAGATAGTGGTTTTGATGATTTAGCAATGGATGTAGTTTTGGGTGGTTTTGGTGTCCCTAAAGTAAGGAGGGTATTTTGGGTGGTTTCAAAAAATATTGTTTAAGTAGTCCACGTGATAGGTTAGTAATGGGTTTTCTGGTCTACAAAAAGACCGTGGGAGACACATGCGCAATTTGACGGTAAAGTGATGGAAACCGTCTAATTGAGGGGGTAAGTTAATTACGGGATCTTTGAAGGAGGTAAAAACAAATACTGGATCAGAGGGATAGAGGGTTCGGTTCGGGCTGGCTGTGGGTTTGTGCTTGGTCTGGTGCTCGAGTCAGGTGTGTTTCTAATGCTGGTCTGGTTCAGGTCTGTAGTAGGCTATGAAGCACGAACACTTTTCTAAGAGAACCGTGTATGTGTCGTGTTCTCGTGTCGTGTTCTATTTTTAGTTAAAAAATTAAGAAAATAAAACTCATGCCTCTGTGTCCGTGTCTGTGCTTCATAGGGTAGGTGTGAGTTGGGTGTGATGCAGGTGTGAATTGAGTCTGATGCTGGGTTGGGTTCAGATTGGTTGTGGGTCTCATTTTGGGTTGGTTGTGGGTTTGTGCTGGGTCTGGTGCTCGAGTTGAGTGTGTTGATGGTGCTGGTCTGGTGTGGGAGTGTGTTGGACCTGATGCGGGTGTGAGTCGGGTCAAGTGCTGATCTAGTTCGGGTTTGGTGCTGGACTGGGTTAGATCTGTTATGGGAATGTTGGATCCAGTTCGGGTTTTGTACGCATTTGGTCTGGGTTTTGAATTAGTGGACCCATGTTTTGTATGGATTTGGTGCGGGTCTAATTTAGTGGACCCCATGTTTTGTATTTTTTTTTTCTAAAATTGTTTGAGTGGGATGTGTATCTGGTCGTGTTGTTACGGTTTCCATGATAAGTGGGATGTGAACCTATGTGTATATGTCGTGCTATCCTGTTCGACAGCGTGGGACAACACGTATAAGTTGTTTGCGCAAGTCGTTGGATGCTAATATTCGTGTATGTCGAGATAGTGAAATGCTACAGTAATTCCGAATTTGAATCTCAAACAATACCTTTGTTTATAAAATTCGATTTTAGACGGAAATTATATCCCTACACTAATTTTATAATCTGAGGTATTATTTGTAGTGCAAATTCGAGTTCCTATAACATTACTCTTCAAGATAACATCTTACTGTAAAAAAAAGTTAATTATAAGCTAGTACCCTCTTTTATTTTTTTTCTATTAAAAGTCCAATCCCTTCATGTTTTTATTATTTCTGGGCAAGTATATATGACGTGGAATAACAACTCTGACTTAAGCCAAAAAGTGTGCTTTTCTTCCATGTTTTTTTTAGAGAAGAACCACACAACCATTAGTTATGCTCGAGTTATTTTTACACTTCACTTCCACCTATGTTATAGGACCCACATAAAAACGATCTAAGGGTTGAGCTTTGTGAGGTTAATCTCCTTATTACATAGATCATCCTTAAGAAAAACACATGTTATTCTAAGGCTTTTAATCCTATCAAAAAATGCTTCAAGTTAGATTTTCAAATTTACTTTCCGATAAAAATATACAAACGGCCAAAGAATATGAGAGCGTACATTTTTTTGATGGAAGCTGGGGATGCTCATTTTATGGACTCAGAAGTCCAAATGGAAAGATTCAACCTCTAGTGTGTGTATTTGTTAGGGAGCTTTTCTCTTCAAATAATTACACTCCACCGCCCCCATCACCAATACCAACACCAACACCACCTCAAGTACTCACCATGCCACATCAAGAGAGAGAAAGAGAGAGAGAACATAGAGAGTGATCCTCGAAAAATTTCGATTGGAATTCTACCACTAATGGTCGATCATCATCCTTGCCAAACAAAGGTCGAATTTTTTTTTTCTTTTTTTTTCATATTTGGGTGGTTTTTTTTTTCGATCTACTGTTTAAAAAGAAAAGGAGAGAGATTCCAGAGAGATCGTTGGTGGTGGTGGTGGTGAGGTGTTATTTTTAGAGATAGACATAGAAATTTTAGAGTAGGGACTGTGGCGTTAGGGAAGGTGATAGTGGTGGAGGTATTATTGGTGGAGATAATGATGATGATGGTGGTAGGGGTGTGGTGGTACATAGTTAGTTTTTGTCATGTGTAAAAAAAGATAACCCCTGGTAAATTGAATCTCCTCCTAATCATTTTAGATATTTTGTGGGAGCTTTTTAATCGAGCATCCCTCCATTCATATTCTATGTTCATGTCAACCCCCTACTTGATTCACAAGTACGAGATCCTATTAGTTGAGCAAAAGTAGAATTTTATAGAAAATATGGTGCAGGTTCAGAAGCTAAATGGAATAAACTCGCCCTAAGATAAATGAAAATTTCTTAAGAGTATTGTACAGAAAAATGTTAATAAGAAAACCCTTCACTCTTTGTATTTCATCAGTACCTCCCAAAATCTGATGACAGAACCTTTTCTATATCCTCAAATTTGATATAATCATCATCGGCAGCACCATCATCTTTTTCATCAAGACCATCAGCTACCTACATCAAATACAAAGAGTAGTTAACTTATATAAATGATGAACAAGAGAGATAGAGAGATAGCATATTACCTTGTATACCATTAAGCAATAGTCGATCTTCTAGCTAGGCTTGTTTCTTCTCTCTACCTATCCTTTAATAAATACAGAGCCAAACAACTCGAACATATATATACGGGAATCAAACCTCTTAAAAAGAAACGTACATAAGCATCAAACAATGCATACATCCATTCGCAACATCAAATCGAAATTAAAATAGCATATATTTAAACACACCCATAACAATATTTCTACCTACAAAAGTAGTCCAAAAGTATGGGCATGGACTCATCCAATATGTCCCCGAGTCTCAACCATTATAACTATGTATGGAGTCCAAAAGTATTAAAACCTATACTGCATTGTTCATCCACAAAGTTTGAAACCAAATAACATAACTACTTAAGAACTTCCACCATCAAAAGATTCTGACGGTGTCTCCTCCGAATCCTACAAGAAAGTTTAACAGAATACACTTATACATGTTACATATATTAGTTGGAATTAAACTTCTACAAGTAAACAAGACAACTATTAGCAAAAAACATACCTGATTAGTGTTGTCGCGTCTAATCCTCTCAAGTCGTTCTTCCTCCAGTTTTTTAAGCATTACAGCCATATATTCAACAGTTTTTGAAGGGTCCCCACTTGTTGTCTTAGAGTCACGACCTCTTCAGCATTCTTTCTAGCAATCGAATTAGAGGATTCCCCAAGCCAAAATTTATTCGGTTTAACCATGCTTCTATAGCAACGAACACGACCTCCTCTGTCTTGTCCCATAACTTGGGAGAATATACCATTCGGGCCAGAATAAGACCCTTCAGATTCCTCCTCAGATTCCCTCCTAATTTGCAATTCCTCCATTTCCCTCTTCAAATGTAACTTACACTAATTAGATAATGAACTATATTCAAATGTAACTTACACTAATTAGATAATAGAACTATATTTAAATGTAAGCTTGATACATACTATCTTCTCAGCTGCCTTTCCCTCCAATGGAGCTTTTGGATTAGTATAAGTTCTCTTGAATATGTCTACACAGGTAGGCTTCCTTTTCAGTTAAACCTCGAACTATAAGAAGCATGCGAACTAAATATCAAACAAACGGCTTCAAAATAGATAAAAGCAAAACATGGTTTATTGAAATAATTTAGATTAATGTTTATTACCTCTACCGAGCACCTCGTAAATGATTTAGAACCAGCCCTGTGGTGTAAGGTTTGCTTGGACTTGTTCACTTTATCATGCTTACTCGCCGCCTATGTACCAATAGATAAGACATATTATATAATAAATCAAACATCAATTATTCATAAAATAAATACATACATTATCTAATTTTATTGGCTAGGAAGAACCCCTCTTGGTCGATTGGCAAGTTGTTTCTCCTTAGTCTCATAGGGATCAAACCCTTTCATCTTCATTCTTCCCTTGTCACTCCAACCACCAATACATTTGTAGTTCCAAAATTTAATTAGAAAGGACAGCATGGTCATCTTATCACACCCAGGGTACAACTCCTTCTTCGATTCTTCTAACATTTTGTAAAACTGAGCAGCTGAACTATCACGTGGTACGCCATTTGTTCCCTCTTCCACTCCATGTATATTTACGCCTACATAAGGGATTTGATTATAGGCAGCATGCAATATACCTTCCATGTCCTTACTCTCATCATTATCATTATCATCTTTTTCTTCATTATTGTCCTCATCATTAGTATTCTCTACTATAATCTTTGATGCAGATGTCTCCTCTCTCTTTTCACCATGATGAAACCAAAAAGTATAACCTTTCATCATCCCATCACAATACAAATGTTCGTAAACTGTATCTCTATCGACATAAGGACCATTTAGACAATTGATACACGGACACTTAATTTCTTTTTCTTTGGTAACAAATCCATGAGTAAATGCAAAATCTAAGAAGGATTTTAACCCATCGTCATACTCTTTAGAACGCCTTGTTGCATCAACCTATCTCTTATCCATGATCCCTAGAGCTATCAAAGCATCCTAAATCAAAATATCATGCCATAAGATTAGATAATTAGTAAGAATTAAACAAGTATACACAAGCTCAGATTTAAGTCCACACATAAAGTGACTAACACATTCTTTATAAGACACATTTTCAGCATAACACATTCTTTACAAGACACATTTTCAGCATAAGTTAGTGGCCTGGTTGTACATGCAGAATCATAGAAGACTGAAACAGAGCAAGTAAAAGATAACAGAAATAATAAATTGCATTCTATATGCTATACTACATTTGTTCAAACAGAATCTTGGGGTTGTTTTAAAGGTGGAACAATAGATTGCATTCTATATGCTATCATAGTTTCTCAAATCAAGTAACAAAGAACCAAACAAATAATGTTACTAACTTTAATAATATAAAAAAAATCATAATTAATTCTAATAATACATAAAATCCTTGCATCAAAACCCACACCAATACTAAACAATGCCTAATAAATAATGGAAAAGCCTAAATAATGCCTAATAAACAATGGAAAAGCCTAATGAACAAAGAGCTTTGCCAAAACTTCATATTTAAATGGAAAAGCCTAAACAATGCCTAATACACAACCATATTATAGTAATACAACTGAAAAAATAAAGTCTATTATTAAAATGCTATAAACAAGTCCAAAATCATAACCAATATCCCCATACAGAATCCTATTTTTTTATACTAACAGAATCCTAATTTTTTATACTAACAAAATCGATAAACACATATCCCACTTTTTTTCTTAAACAATACAAAACAAAGTTAAATTTTTCATGAAAGTTATATAATAATGTATTTAAAAATCGAATCTCTCCCAAAAAAATAATATCAAAGGAATCAACAGACCTACAAATGATGAATCAAACAACTGGGGATCTGAACCTAAAACCATTATAGGTTGAAATAGAGAGTGAGAGAGAGAGAGGTTACCAAGAAATCGAATCTTAAACTTGAAATGGAAACCTTAATGCTGAAATTGAGACCTTGAAACCTGAAATTGAAAAGGGTATTAGAGTAGGCAAGATAAGGGCATACCACAGAGAACAAATGGTTAATACTGGACAAAAAAATCATCTTAAAAAAATAGTTAATAGGCCTACATAGATCTTTGAAATGAAGTAGTTAATGATGATGATGATTATAAAGAAGACAAAGAGAAAGGAGAAGAGAGAGACAGAGAGGTTACCTTCGAACTAAAGTAGAGCTCCAAACTTGGATGATCTGCAACGAAGAGCTCCAAAGTGGTTGATCTGCAAAAAAGAAAATAGTTAATAAATTATGATGAGGAAGAAGAAGGAGATTAAGAAGAGAGTAGCCTGAAATTTTTGGTCTTTTCGACCTTCTCTACAGAAACAGGGTTGTACGACCTTCCTACATGCAAAAAAAAGAGATCAAAGATGGTGTCTTTGTGTAGATCAGTGAGAAGTAAATGGAACTTTAGGTTTTTTTAATTGAATCCCTTCTCTGCAAAAAAGAAATGGATCGATCAACTAAATGGTTAGGCTTCATTGTCTCAAGTTCTATGGCAAGAATTTAGCTGTCGTTAAAGAGACTATTCGCGATGGTGTTTGAAAGACCGTCGCTAAAAGCCATCGCTAAAGGCCTCCTGTTGTAGTGATCTCACTAAAGAAAAGAGGTTTCCAAAAGGTAAACCTGACAAGAAGAGGTTTCCAAAGATAACCTGACAAGAAAAGATTAAATGAACAGCTGCCAAGCACTTATGAACAGCTGTCATACACGTATAAAGTGAAAGACAAATGTTCATCACTGATTGGCTAGGGACTTGACTTCTAAACTTAGCAAGTCTATAAACTGAGGAGCCAACCTCTCATTAAATTAACTAATCTCAATTGATTTAGAGATCAAAGAAGTCTTCTGAGCAAAGAATCCTCTCTCACTTTCACTCTCTAGAACATTTCTACTTTCTCTCTCTCTTGAGAACTACTTTCTTTCTCTAACTCTTTGAGTGAAGGAACCTATCTCCTTCATTTTGGCGCCGTCTGGTATTCTCTCTCTAAGCTAACAAGAAACAATCGTCGATATGGCCAGAAAAAGTAAGGTCGACCTCAACAAAATCAAGCTAAGTATTCAACTTTCTCTCTCTAGAAATTTTAGTAATTTTTTTGTTTTCTAGAAAGAGAAACAGGAAAATCTTTTTTTTTAATTTCCACAAATCAAAATAAGAAATGGAACAAAAGATTCCTATTCAATCATGAATTGAAGTATTTCATCAACTATTGATCAAAACAAATCTAATGGTGAGGTTTCTTTGCAATTTTCTCTCTATAAATTTTTTTTAAGAAAAAGCACGACAAAACTCTCTCCCAAGAAAAAATTTTCTTTCTACAAAGTTTCTCTCTGTTATAGCATTACACGTATAGGTGGTGGTTGTCCACACTATACCTTGAGGTGGTTTTTGGTGGTTATTACCCACACACATGTTTGCCACAACAACATGTATGTGTCGGGTATTTATGAATCCCTCTCCTGCATACTTATCCCTATCTCCATCCTATATATATGGGGTCCCTTTGTAATAGTTAGATATAAGTTATGAATATGAATAAGTTACAGAGAGTTATTATTAGTATGATGAGTTATGTATTGAAGATATAAAACAGTGAATAGAGATATTCCATTTCTTCTTTACTACTCTTATGCTTGTACTTACACCTTGTGTGTATCTTGTGTGCCTTGAAATCATAACACATTATCAGCACGAGTCTCTACCACTCTCAAGATCGAGACCTCGACATTTTGTGATCAACCCAAAGCTTCTGGGCATCTCACAAAATCTCAAATCAGTAACAGATTATAACTCGGAGGAACCTGCATTTGCAGGAATTCAAATCAGTAACAGATTATAACTCGACTTTATTCAGAATAACCTCGTAGCTGAGACTGTGTGGTGATACTATTACTGATGAGCAGCTGCTGGAGAAAACCTTCAGCACTTTCCACGCCTCTAATGTGCTGTTACAGCAACAATGTCGAGAGCGTAAGTTTCAAAAATATTCTAAATTAATCTCCTACCTTCTAGTTGCCGATAAAAATAACGAGTTGTTATTGAACTATGAATCTCGTCCCACTGGTTCTAGGTTTGTACTTGAAGCTTATGCAGCGACTGCTTCAGGACAGGGACGTGGATGACATGGTTATAAGGGTAGGTGCGGCAGACGCTACCGATAAAATAATTCTAGGAAGTGGAATAATACAGATCATGCTACACATAATCCTCAGAAGAGGGATACCGCTGATCCCCAGGAAAGGGATAGTGGTGAAACGAAGCAAGGTAAAGGGAGAGGTTGGAATAAACCCCCTAGAAATGTAACCTGCTATCATTGTGGCATGAAAGGACACCTGGCACGTAATTGTTATATGGTCGAGCACCTAGTCGATTTGTATCAGGCTTCATGTAAGAAAGCCAAAATTGGCGCCGAGACAAATTATATTTGTAATGGTGTTCCCACTGATGATACCCACCTAAAGTTGTCTGATATGTTTCTCGATCTAAAAGGAGAGGATGTAAGCAAACTAATTGGGGAATGAGCATGTTCATACCAATTAGAGTTTTACTATACAATTTGGGAATGAGTATGTTCATACCAATTGTACTACTTTTCTTGTACTACTTTCCTTGTACTACTTTTGTTTATATATAATATAAGCGTTTTCTGTATATGCTTATTCTTGCTTTATTTTTAAAGGATATGGACCCAAGCAGAGGCATATCCCGAGATATTGGTCCAAGCAGAGACATATCCTAATAAAGCCAATATGGCGAGGATGTTTGTCTAGCAGATAGTGCTACGACCCTTACAATCCTCCGAGATAGTAAATTTTTCACGAGCTTAAGTATGTTCAAGGCTTGCGTGACTACTATCACTGGTACGACCAGTTTGATTGAGGGCTCTTGTAGAGCTAGTATTATGCTCCCAGGTGGTACATTACTTGATATTGACGATGCTTTTTATTCCTCCAGATGTAGGAGAGATCTGTTGAGCTTTAGAGACATACGTCGTAATGGATACCACTTTGAGACAGTGAATGAGCATGATATAGAATACTTGTGTATTACCTCCACTATCTCACACCAGAAGCATATATTAGAAAATCTCCCAGCTCTCTCATCTGGTTTGTATCATATGATAATAAGAAGGGTTGAATCTTATGCCGTCTTGAACCAGAAGTTTAATGACCCTAAAGCGTTTATGCTTTGGCATGACTGACTTGGTCACCCAAGTTCTACCATGATGAGTAGAATAATCCAAAACATGCAGGGATATTCATTACAGAACAGGAAGATTCTGATGTCCAAAGATTATACTTGTGCAGCGTGTTCCCTGGCTAAATTGGTACTTAAACCATCTTTAACCAAGGTTGTTGTTGAATCTCCAGCTTTTCTGCAACGAATTTAGGGAGATATTTGTGGGCCTATTCATCCCCAATGTGGACCATTCTGATATTTTATGGTCTTGGTGGTTGCTTCTGCGAGGTGGTCGCATGTTTGCCTATTATCCACTCGCAATATTGCCTTTGCACGTTTGCTCGCTCAGATTATACGATTACGTGCACATTTCCCTGAATTCCCTATCAAGTCTATCCGTCTTGATAGCGCTGCCGAGTTTACATCTCAAGCTTTTGACGCTTATTGCCAAGCAGTTGGCATCAACGTAGAACATCCTGTTGCTCACGTTTATACACAAAATGGTCTAGCAGAATCATTTGTGAAGCGTCTTTAGCTCATTGCTCGGCCTATGCTTATGAAAACTAAGCTACCTTTTGCAGCTTGAGGACATGCCATTTTACATGCAGCTGCATTGGTTCGGATTCGCCCGACTGCATATCATTTGTATTCTCCTATGCAGCTTGTTATGGGTCACCAACCAAATATTTAACACTTGCGTGTTTTTGGTTATGCTGTGCAAGTTCCTATTGCCCCTACGCGACGCACCAAGTTTGGTCCTCAGCATCGGCTAGGAATATATATTGGCTTTGATTCACCTTCTATTATTCGTTATCTTGAGCCAATGACAGGTGATGCTTTTATCACCCGTTTTGCGGACTGTCATTTTGATGAGACAGTCTTCCCGTCATTAGGGGAGACAATCCGTCGTCAGTAGAACAGCGTGATTCGTCGTCAGAAGAACGACATGCAATTTCCTGGATCACACCATCTATGTCTCATCTTGATCCTTGTACCAATGCCTATGACATTGAGGTGCGGAAGATTGTTCATCTTCAGGAAATTGCCAATGAAATGCCTGATGCATTTAATGACGCAGCTAAAGTAACCAAGTCATATATACCTGCTACAAATGCTCCAGCTAAACTTGATGTCCCGGAGAGACATGGTATCAGAGCTGATGTCCCGAGAGGACATATGATCCCAGTAGGACAGATTGCAGCAAATAAGTCGTCTAATGCACGCCAAAAGCATGGGCAACCTCTTGGTTCGAAAGATTCTGTTCCCAGGAAGAGGAAATATCAATCAATAAATGTAAATACTTCAAGAGAGAGTATCCTTGAACGATCCACATTCTCTGATGATATGCCTCTTGAAGAAGGCAAATCTCCAGGAGAGGGACCGATACAATCCCCAAGAGAGGGACACGTAACATCCCCCTGAAAGGGGCAGATACATGTAAATGAGGAAATCTCTATAAATTATAAATGTAATGGAGAAATCTGGAATCGCAATGAAATAATTGTTGACAATATTTTTTCCTTCTCAGTAGCTACTGACATCGTCACAGAGAACGATGACATTGAGCCTCACTCTATAGAGGAATGCCAACATAGAATTGATCGGGCAAAATGGAGAGAAGCTATCCAGGCAGAGTTGGCTTCCCTTGTAAAGCGTGAGGTGTTTAGACCGGTTGTACCAACACCCGCGAATATGAACCCGGTGGGAAACAAATGGGTCTTTTCAAGAAAACGCAATGAGAAAAACAAGGTCGTTCGCTATAAGGCGCGACTCGTGGCACAAGATTTTTCACAGAGACCTAGGATTGATTATGAAGAGACATATTCTCCGGTTATGGATGCAATTACTTTTAGATATCTAATCAGTCTGGTAGTTTCAGCAAGATTCGACATGCATCTGATGGATGTGGTTACTGTATATCTGTACGGGAAGTTAGATACAGATATTTATATGCGAGTCTCGGAAGGGTTATTTTTAACTAAGGAATACCACACCATTTGTATTCACTTAAGCTCAAAAGAGCTCTATATGGATTGAAACAATCTGGGTGGATGTGGTATAATCGCCTTAGTGAATACTTGATAAAGGAAGGATATGCAAACGATCCCATTTGCCCCTGCATTTTTATAAAGAAATCAGAATCTTGATTTGCTATCATCGCTGTGTATGTCGATGATATCAACTTAATCGGGACTCCTGAAGAGCTCCGTAATGCTGCCGAATACCTGAAGAAGGAAGTCGAGATGAAAGATCTCAGAAAAATGAAATTCTCTCTCGGCTTGCAGATCGAGCATAACTCAAGTGGAGTTTTGGTCCATCAAACATCATATACTGAGAAGATCCTGAAGCATTTTAACATGGACAAAGCACATCCATTGAGTACTCATATGGTTGTGAGATCTCTTGATATTGAGAAAGACCCATTCCAACCAAAAGAAGAAGGTGAAGCAATACTTGGTCTTGAGGTACCATATTTGAGTGCAATTGACGCATTAATGTACTTGGCCCAATGTACCAGACCAGACATTGCATTTGTAGTGAAACTGCTATCCAGGTTCAGTTCTGCCCCGACAAAGAGACACTGGACAGGTGTTAAGTAGATTCTCCGTTATCTCCGCAGGACTACAGACATGGGATAATTTTATCCGAGAAACCCATCAAATGGTTCTCAGATAATGGGATACACTGATGCCAAATATCTCTCCGATCTTCACAAAGTTATCTCCCCATCTGGTTATATTTTTACAAGTGGTGGTACTGCATTCTATTAGCGATCCAACAAGCAAAGTCTTCCAACCACTTCTTCGAATCATTCGAAGATTATTGCATTGTATGAATCCAGCAGAGAATGTGTGTGGTTACGATCACTGATTGGACATATCAGAAGCTCTTGCGCTCTACCCTCTGTCACTGATGTTCCAACAGTCATTTTTTAGGACAATGATGCTTGCATATCACAAGTCAAAGAAGGCTACATCAAAGGTTATAGAACTAAGTATATTTTGCCGAATCTATTTTATTCTCACCATCTCTAGAAGAACCGTGAGATTGATATCCAGCAGATACAATCCTCTGAGAATTATGCTGATCTATTCACCAAGTCTCTACCAATGACAATGTTTAGAAAGCTGGTTTATGGTATTGGCATGAGACAGATGTATCATTAAGCGAACCGACTTGAGTGCCTGCTCGATCAGGGGGAGTATACTAGTGCCTGCTTTTGTCTGACTGGACCTTATCGCGCTATACTCTTTTTCCTTTGTCAAGGTTTTGTCCTCTGGGTTTTCCTTGTCAAAGTTTTTAATGAGGCAGCTTATGCGAGTCCAGCACTCTTCTAAGTCTATTGTACTCTTTTTTCCTTAGCTCAGGTTTTGTCCCTCTGGGTTTTCCTGGCAAGATTTTTAACGAGGCAATTATCTTAGAATGGTAGACATCCAAGGGGGAGTGTTATAACATTACACGTACAGGTGGTGGCTGTCCACACTATACCTTAAGGTGGTTTTTGGTGATTATTACCCACACATATGTTTGCCACAACAACATGCATGTGTCAGGTATTTATGAATCCCTCTCCTGCATACTCATCCCCATCTCCATCCTATATATATGGGTCCCTTTGTAATAGTTAGATATAAGTTATGAATATGAATAAGTTACAGAGAGTTATTATTAGTACGATGAGTTATGTACTGAAGATATAAAACAGTGAATAGAAATATTCCATTTCTTCTTTAATACTCTTATGCTTGTACTTACACCTTGTGTGTATCTTGTGTGCCTTGAAATCATAACACTCTCTAGAAAGCTTTTTAAGAGGGAGAAAACTTTGAGAACTAGAAACAAAAAGAAAATATTAATAAAAAGAGGATGAAGACTAGAAAACAACTTCAACGACAGACTAGTTCCGACTGAAGATTCTTCATCGGAAGCAACTTCAGATCTGAGAACTTCCAAAAGTTAAGATCAATTCGTCGAAAGAAGAAAAAAATCGAAGAAGTGCAGCCACGGTGATCTTAGCGATAAGAGTTTCCTTGCAACAAATAGTTCAGTGAATCAAACCTTTATCAACGAATCAGGTGTGATTTCGGTTGTAAAACCTCTTCTCCGGTTAACCAATCTTTGGATCGCCGGATTTAACCGCCGGAATGAATCTAGAAAACTCACCCTCTTCCTTCAAGTTCATCCAAACCTAAGGAAAATTTCAAACACTTATGATACACAACCGATTCAGCTAAGTTTTGTACGTAATCTGTTTTGCAACGTGCAATTATAACATGGTTTTTATCGACCAAAAAAAATTATAACATGGTTTTTTATTAGATTTCAGAACTGGAGAATCAGATGGTTGTGAAGTCTGTATAAAACTTTTTCTCTCTCTAGAAATTTCAATCTTCTTCATTCTTTAGAGAGAGAAAGGGAAACTAAAAGAAATGATCAATTTGAAAAAAAAGTTCATAAAAATAGAGCTTCAAGATCTGGATCCAACAAATTTGCTCAAGATTTAGAAATTTCGCCCAATATCAAAGGGAGAATTAGAAATTTCACTCACTGTTACGAGTTCCTCATTTGACGATAAAAAAATAAGGTTAAAGATTTACTTCGAACCTTGAAGATTCAGCAACGAAATTTGTTTTAAAGAAAGTTGCATTTTGTTCAATGAGAATCTACAACAACAGGTCACTGGACTTAATGGAGTTCACAAAGTTCATCGGCAAAGCAGCCGAAAAAACCAGGGCCATGCAAGTCTTCAATATTCGATGGTTTAGAAGAGTAGTTTAGAGAGAGGAATTGAATAATATATTTTCTCTCACTAGAAAATTTGATGTCCTTTATCGTTCAAAAAAAGAGGACATAATTTTAGAGAGCAACTCAATAGGAGAAATTTGAACAAAAAGTTTAAGCTGCAAGATCGTGAAGAGCAGAGTGTGACTTGAATTTGATGACTCCAAAACAGATAAGTCACTTGTTCTTTAAATCTTACGATCTATTTTTCAATAATTTATTTCATTAATTTATTTCGTTTAATAAATTCTATTTCATTGATGGAAATACAATTGTAAAATACATGTAATCGCAAAACCAGATTTTACTGAAAACAAGAGGAAAATGCTGGGATGAGTCACGGACTAGGTCGTTCTCTTTAAGACGATTCGCGACTCTGCCCAAATGTGCAAGCAGTTTTTCAGTCACGTCGTCCCCAGGATAAAACAACCCAGAAAGCCTTCTGTCTTAATTTCCCTTTCACGGTGGGAAATCAGAATACTAATACAATTCAATTCTTGCTCGGGAATAATTTCAGAAATTCTAGAGTTTTTATCTGGGAGGAAGACTTGTCAGTTTTTCTGTATTTTTTCAGTATAAGTGTTGATCTATTTATAGATCAACACCCAACTGTCAAAAAACGACAATAAACACTGTAGCACAACAGTTATAAAACGACTATATAACAGCTATAATTTTATTTTTCGAAAATAAAAATTATAATAAAAACTAAATAAAAAATCTATTTCAAATCAGAGGCCCAAAGAGCCCAAAGGCCCAAGGCCCGGCCCGGTCTTTGATTAATATATATATATATAGTATAATGGGTGAGAGAGGGTTTGAACCCTTGACCTCAAAGAGGGAACCCAAAACCTTAACCACTACTCCAATGTTGTTTTGATGAACTATTTGTACAAAACAATATTTTTAAATATATATCCAACAATCCCCCACTTATATATTTTAAAAACCTCAAGCAAGAACAGATAGAGATGTGCATAAGTAGAGGCATTTGTCAATTTGAACCTTTACTTAGTGATGAGGCTCTCAAAGTATAAGAATGTAGAGTGACATTAGTCTTGAACTCTAATTCGAGTAAATATACTTCAGTTGCCAAAACACATACAATTCTACTAGTGTAAAGTTCTAAAGCCAGCACTTTACGGCCATGTGCTACTATCCCAGTCATAATGAATGCTCTAGAGAATTTGCCCAGAATTCTCATAGGAAGCGGCCACACTTCCACATTCATATAGGTGAGTCTATCAAGAGTACTCCTGTAGCTAGGTACTCCACTCAAAAAAGAGATATAGTCCTCATTAAGAGTTAATAACTCAACCTTAACCAACTTCAGGATGTCATGNGGGCCTAAGTCCCATCCCCTTCGAGGTGTTCCACACCTTTTCCCGTGCTAGTCCTTTCGTCAAAGGATCAGCCAGGTTCACATCAGTCCTTACATAATCCACTCTAACAACACCAGTTTTGAGAAGTTCTCTAACTGTGTTTTGCTTACGACTTATTTGTCGTCTCTTGCCATTGTAATAATGGTTCTGAACTCATGCAATAGCTGCGGTACTATCGCAGTGGCTTAAAATTTCTGGTATCGGTCTATCCCATAAAGGAATGTCTGACATTAGGTTTCTCAACCATCCTGCCTCTTCACTAGCTGCTGCTAGTGCTATTAGCTCAGACTCCATAGTAGATTGAGCTAAAATCGTCTGTTTCTTGGATTTCTAAGAAACTGCACAGCCAGCTATGTTAAAGACATAACCGCTGGTGGCTTTGGAGTCTTCCGAAAGGGTGTTCCAGTCGGCGTCACTATATCCTTCAAGGACAGCGGGAAACTTCTGATAGTGTAATTCTAGATTCACGGTTCTTTTCAGATACCGCATCACTATCTTTATAGCACACCAATGCTTTATGCTAGGACAACTAGTAAACCTGCATAAAACCCCCACTGCATAAGCAATGTCAGGCCTAGTACAATCAGTAGCATAACGAAGACTACCAATAATACTAGCATATTCGGTTTGTCTAATACTATCACCAGTGTTCTTAAATAATTTGACGCTAGGGTCAAAAGGAGTGCATACAGGTTTACAATCAAAGTAGTTGTATTTCTTCAAGATCTTTTTAATGTAGTGAGATTGATCTAGAGAAATTTCAGTTCTTGTCCTAGTTATTTTAATTCCTAAAATTACACTAGCTTCACCCAAATCTTTCATGTCAAAGATCTGACTAAGTAGTTTCTTAGTATCATCAACAACAGATAAGTTGGAACCAAGAATCAATAAATCATCCACATACAGACAAATAATAGTGCATATATTATTTTTATACTTATAGTAGATGCATTTATCACTTTCATTAATTCTAAATCCATTTGAAATAACTAAGTTATCAAATTTCTCATGCCATTGTTTTGGTGCTTGTTTGAGACCATACAATGACTTGTCCAACTTACAAACCTTATGTTCTTGTTCATTAACTACAAAACCTTCTGGTTGGTCCATATAGATTTCTTCTTCTAATTCACCATTTAAGAAAGCGGTTTTAACATCCATCTGATGTAAAACTAGATCATGCACTGCAGCTATGGCAATTAAAACACGAATAGAAGTAATTCTAGTCACAGGAGAATAAGTATCAAAGAAATCTATGTTTTCTTTTTGTCTATATCCTTTAGCCACTAACCTCGCTTTGTATTTCTCTATTGAACCGTCAGGTTTCAATTTTCGTTTGAGAATCCATTTGCAACCTATTGTTTTGCAGCCTGGAGGTAAATCTACTAAGTGCCAAGTTTTGTTAGATTCAAGAGAGTCCATTTCATCATTTATAGCTTCTTGCCAAAGATCAGCTTCTGAAGAACTGAGAGCCTCATTTAAGGAAGATGGATCTCCTTCTAGATTAAAGACACAAAAATCAGGACCAAAGTTCTTCTCGGTCCTAGCTCTCTTGCTTCGTCTAGGTTCAGAATTAGTGTCCCTAGATTCTTCATCTCTAGGTTCTTCTATTCTAAGTTCTTTGGTGGTTACATTACTAGGTAAGTAACCCCCACTATTCTTAGATTTAAATGGAAATTTGTCTTCGAAAAAATCAACATCAAGAGATTCAATTATTACTTTATTATTAAGATCATAAAACTTATATGCTTTACTGTTATGGGAGTAACCAATAAAAACACACTCATAAGCTCTGCTAGCTAACTTTGATCTTTTAGGATCAGGAATCCTAACATAGGCTAAACAACCCCAAATTTTAAAATAAGAAACATTTGGTTTTCTATTTTTCCAAAGTTCAAGAGGAGAAATTTTTGTTTTTGAGTTAGGAACTCGATTCAAAACATAACAAACAGTTAAAAGTATTTCTCCCCACCAATGAGGAGCTGCCCCAGAACTGAGCAAAATAGCGACAACAAGTTCTGTGTAAGTTCGATTTTTTCTTTCAGCTTTCCCATTCATTTCTGGTGAATAAGGCGCTGTAGTCTCATGTATGATTCCAGTAGAATTGTATAATTCTAGGAATTCTCCAGAATTATACTCTGTACCTCTATCACTACGAAATCTCTTTATCTTTCGATTGAATTGATTTTCAACTTCAGCAATAAAGATCTTAAACATTTCTACAGCCTCACTTTTATGTCTTATCAAATAAACATAAGTAAAATTCGAACAGTCGTCTATAAAGGTAATGAAATACCTTTTCCCATTTCTGGTTAAAATGCCTTCATACTCACAAATGTCGGAGTGAATCAGATCTAAAGGTTCTGATTCTCTAACTACGGATTTGTGAGGAGTTTTGGTAATTTTTGCTTGACTACAAAATTCACATTTTTCAAAGTTTTCTAAGGAAAGTTCAGGAATAAATCCTAGCATGCTCATATTCTTAACTAGTTTTTTGTTAACGTGACAGAGTCTAGCATGCCAAACATTAAAGGTGCAAACAATATAAGAAGAAGGTGCAACTTTATTCATCTCAACATTGAGTTTAAACATGCCATCAGTAGCGTAGCCCTTTCCTACAAACATTGAATTTTTAGTAATAATATACTGATCTGATCCTATAGTCTGAGTAAAACCAGCCTTGTTGAGGAGATAGCCAGAAACCAGATTCTTTTGTATTTCTGGAGTATGAAGGACGTCTTTCAGAATGATAGTCCTTCCAGAAGTAAACTTCAGTTCTACCTCTCCAGTTCCGAGAACATTAGTGGTGTGAGAGTCTCCCAACAACACTTTCTTGTCATCAGATTCAGGATAATTTTTGAATAGGGACCGACCATAGCAGACATGAAGAGAAGTGCCAGTATCTGCCCACCACCCTTCGGATCCACTTATCAGATTGCTTTATGATATTATAGCCACAAGTGGCTCTTCAGTTACGTTGGCCTGTGGAGCAGGACGACATTTGTTACTTCTACAATTACGGGCCATATGGTCTGGTTTGTTGCAGTTGTAACATATAAACTGAGCAGAATTAGAATTCTGTCCATTTCTTGAAGGGGGTTGATTCTGGATCTTGTTCTGATTAGGCTTTTGGAAGTTCTTTGGGTTCTGGTTTGGCTTTGTGTTCTTTTTGGTTGGTTTCAGACTGGCTAGAGTCTGACTTTTATTGTTTGAAACAATAAGTATCTCTTCTTTCAGGTCTTATTTCCGTACCTCCTCCTTAACCCTCAACTTGGTGATCAGACTTTCAAGTGAGAAATTTTCTGTTATGTAACGCAGGAAACTTTTAAATTCCTTCCAACTTGGTGGTAATTTGTCTATCATAACAGCTACCTGAAATTGCTCATCTATGTTCATCTTATCAGCAAGAATTTCATTAACTATTTTCTGTAACACATGAGCTTGGGTGACAATGGATTTTTCATCCACCATCTGCAATTTCAGATAGCGGCTGACAGCATATTTTTTCGACCCAGCCTCTTCAGTATCATATTTTCTCTGAAGTGCATCCCAAACATCTTTAGCAGAGTCAAAAGTAGCATAATATTCATACAAATCATTAGATAATGCATTCAGAATATAATTTTTGCAGTCGAAATCGTCATCCATCCATTTGTCGATTGCCTTCAGGTTTTCATCAGTAGAAGGTTCAACTTCTTCTGGTTTTGTCGAACTCAAAACAATAGATAATTTTTTCAGTTTGAGATAGAAGAACATCTTTTGTTTCCACCGTTTGAAATGAAGTCCTTCGAATTTGAAGGGCTTATTGTTATCAGCGGAAACAACAGATTTCTTTTCATCTTCCTTAACAGAACTATGATCGTCTTAAAATTGTTGGAAATATAATTGTAAAATACCTGTAATCGCAAAACCAGATTTTACTGAAAACAAGAGGAACTTGCTGGGATGAGTCGCGGACTAAGTCGCTCTCTTTAAGACGATTCGCGGCTCTGCCCAAATGTGCAAGCAGTTTCTCAGTCACGTCATCCCAAGGATAAAACAGCCCAGAAAACCTTCTGTCTCAATTTCCCTTGCACGGTGGGAAATCAGAATACTAATACACTTCAATTCTTGCTCGGGATCAATTTCAGAAATTCTAGAGTTTTTATTAGGGAGGAAGACTTGTCAAGTTTTTCTGTATTTTTTCAGTATACGTGTTGATCAATTTATAGAGCAACACCCAACTGTCAAAAAACGGCCATAAACACTATAGCACAACAGCTATAAAACGACCATATTACAGCTATAATTTTATTTTTCAAAAATAAAAATTATAATAAAAACTAAATTAAAAATCTATTTCAAATCAGAGGCCCAAAGCAAGAATTGAAGTGTATTAGTATTCCGATTTCCCACCGTGCAAGGGAAATTGAGACAGAAGGTTTTTTGGGCTGTTTTATCCTGGGGACGACGTAACTGAGAAACTGCTTGCACATTTGGGCTGAGCCGCGAGTCGTCTTAAAGAGAGCGACCTAGTCCGCGACTCATCCCATCAAGTTCCTCTTGTTTTCAGTAAAATCTAGTTTTGCGATTACAGGTATTTTACATTTGTATTTCCAACAAAACATGTATCAAGATTACTGTTTATACTCAACTGAAATCGAATCTGCTTAACTCCAATTGTTCTTGAGTTTATGAGATCAAACTGTTTGTTAATTTGTTTCAAAGAACTAGTACAGATCTTATAAGAGGAGACAAGAACAGTTGCATTTAAGTGAAACTAAAATTAGGTTGGCTAAAACTTAAGGTTACATAAAATCTAGCCTGTAAATCTAGGTTGCCACCTTGAAGCTTCGTATAATATTTTTGTTGTTATCTCTTCAAAAGAGATTGATCATACTGTGCAGGACGCTGAAATCAAAAGTTCAATACCGTGAGATACTGTGTTGATTGTTTGATAAAAAGCACTGCAATAAAATACCGTGACGATTGTGTCTTGGTTTCATTGCACTATCCAAGGTTTAAAAAATTTCAGAAACCTCTCTCTGAAAGTACAGTTTCCTTGCACTAACCAAGGTTTCCAATATTTCAGAAATCTTTCTCTTAATTATTTAAGAAAAGTGGAGATTTCAATATAGAATAGTTCACAGTAATCTTTACATCTTACTATAACAAGAACGTTCTACAAATTATTGTATCACTTTTCACATTTGACGTCGTTTATTGAGGATTATTCTCAGGTGAAGAGAATTCATACCACCACAAATCTGAACCGAAAAGAAGTCAGAAAAGTCAGTTTTTGAATGGACGTTTGGTACGATTCTAAACAATTACAATAGCAGAGTTTCAAAGCTATTCTATCAGAATTTTTCTACAATAATCCATTATTGGAAACTCAATTAGACTTCAATTTTTGCATATTAGATTTCAACTTTGTTTTTGAAATCTTTTACGTGCTATAAGATAGAATTCTTTTTATCTTTTAAAGATAAATTCAAACACTTGCAAATAAATGCTTCAGCAGAAAATTCTAGAAAGAATTTTCAGAAAAATCGAAACACAGAAAAAAGCTTTTAGGTACCACAAAAGTGCAAAACAAAAAGAGATCTCTACTCACTACAAGGCACTGAAAGGTTTTCAGGTTTCACCTAAAAAAACCTCGGACTTGAAAAGTTTTCAGGTTTCACCTAAAAAAACCTCGGACTTGAAAAGTTATCAGGTTTCACCTAAAAAAACTCGGACTTGAAAGATTTCCAAGTTTCACCTAAAAAAAAACCTCGGACTTGAAAGGTTTCCAGGTTTCACCTAAAAAAGCCTCAGGCTTGAAAGGTTCCCAGGATTCACCTCCAAAAACCTCGGACTTGAAAGGTTTCCAGGTTTCAACTCAAAAAATCTTGGACTTGAAAGGTTTCCAGGTTTCACCTCCAAAAACCTCAGAATTGAAAGTGTCTAGGTTTCACCTAAAAAAACCTCAGAATTGTAGGTGGGTTTCACCTCAAAAACCTCAGAATTGAAAGGTTTCTAGGTTTCACCTAAAAAATAATGATCTCTATCACTAAGTTAAATCTGGAAAGCAGAAAGTCTATTCTAAAAGATTGGTTGACAACTCAGAATCATTGGAAGAGAAACGTGAGAAAATTATCTTACAAATGGAAAACTAACAACGAACTCTCAAATGAGTGCACTCTACGAGAAATCAAAGCTCGAGAGCTAAGGACAGAAGACTTGGTTCTTCAAAGAGTATTCCCTAGAAGAGAATAGCCAAATTCAGGAAAGCTTGGCGTTTCATAGGAATATCCATACTTGGTGGAAAGTAAAGCAAATCATAGTGCTTGCTTTCTGAAACTATAGAAGGTGATCCCTTTGAATCACTATGGAACATACTTCATTTGAAAAGGTTTTAACGTTAAAATAAAGAAGTATTCTAAATCAAAAACTATATTGGTTTTACAGGTTTACCCAAGAATTATAACCATAGCATTATTTGGTTTTTCAGGTTTACCTTATAATTAAACCGTTATATTAAAGGTTTCCTGGTTTACCCTCAAAATAAAACCTTACCAAAGACCTAAAAAATACACAAAGTAAGGAAATATATAGTTTAGACTATAAGGTTTCTAAGAACTTAGTTCTTTTGGATTTTTGATCCTTATAGAGAAGTATTGGTTGTAATACCCCGTATTTTGTATATGTTAGTTGGGTGCCTTTAGTAGGGGTGTATTTAGTTTGGGAGTCTTTAGCATGGGTATATTTAGTGTGGGCCCAATTTATAACTAAACTTAAAAGAATTAAAGGAACCCATTAGTTATAGTCGTGGGTTTTATTAATAGGGTCCCAACTTTTAGTAACTCTTTTTTGTACTTTTAAGAAACCTATTGTTACTAATAGTTAGGGCTTTATTTTAAAAGGGGGGTCGACTTCTTTTGAGAGAGAGAACTCTTAACGTGATACAAGAGAGAGAGAAGTAGCAGCAGTAGTAGGAGAGAAAAGAAGTAGCAGCAGCAGCAGCAGGAGAGGGAAGAAATCTAGGGTTTTTCTGGGTTTTTTTCACTCTTTAGGCAGGTTTCTCTATCCTTATAGCCCTTGTCGGCTCTTCCAATAGAGTGATATGTTGTAGGACTAGGGTTTATGCATGAAATTCGAGTATAATACATCCATTATAATGTTCATATGTATACTAAAAGCAAGATAACATCAGTTATATGTTGTATGCATGCTGAAATCGATTTACATCAGTTATGTACTTAATATGTTTGTTGTAATCAAGCTTTATAGTAGTGTTAATGCGGGTGGTTTTCAAGTTTACATCAGTCCTAGGGTTTATATATATGTTGGATTCAATCATACATCAGTTATATGGTTTATATGTGGGTTGAAATCATGAAAATACCTTATTTAGAATTCATATGCATCCTGAAATCAAGTTATATCAGTTGTGTGCTTATGTATGTATATGATAAATCAAGTTTACATCAGTTATACGAATTATATAGATGTTGAATTCATGTTTACACCTATTTAAGTATCCATGTGCATGCTGAAATAATGATTAGACCTGCTTTAGCATTCATGTACAGGTTTAAATAACATGTAAATCTGATCTAGGGCTATAAACATATTGAAACCGGAATTATACTCGTTATATGGATCAAATACATGTTTGAATCAATCGTATGTATGTTCTAGTAGAGAAATCATGTTAGCACAAGTTATATAGTGTATGTTTATGTTGTATTGAAGCTAGTTGTAGAGAATATATAAATAAACATATGATGCCATCATATTCATATTCAACCTAGTCATACCTAATTTAGGTACCATTGATTACATAGAATCAGATATATGAATGTTTTGGAGATATTTATATCTTAAAACTATGTTTATGATTTATAGACTCTGCTAGTGTACTGATATTAAACTGATTGTAGGGATTAGATCGTTTGCAAATATTGAGTAGTATTAAAAAGGTGCTTGGTTAACCATTTGTGTGCAACGAGCTACAAATGTGATATGTTACATATAAAACTATCTGATGAAGACACAAGATGTCATGTGAATATGTATGAGAGGAGAATAATACATAAAGACATTTGTAGGTTGAACTTGATTAACAACGTGTGATGATGATGAGATCAAATGTGTTTGGTGGTTGGCTCGACCCTCTCTATGTGTAAATATGCGATGACCGAGGGGTCGCAGAAGAAATGATGAAGGTGAAGGAGCACTTTGATTGTTATGTATGAGTTGAATGAAATTGTTTGTGTGTTAATATTTTTTCTGTTTTGTGACAACTAGAAATATGGATGGTAAGGGAGCTTCTGGTCGTCGAGTTCGCATTAGAGGTCACAATAGAGGTCTGGGTAGGAGTCTTGGTGGTAATCGAAGTCGAGGACGTGGCAGAGGCCAACAGGGAGGAGCTAGTGACAGGGAGTCAGAGAGCACCAATATGACGCCCTTAGGTTCTCAAAGTACTACCCGAAATCAGATAGGAAGTGAGGGAGATACCCATCTACTCAAAATTAAGCTAGGCAAGGGGCAGACGAACCAGACTTGGACAGCCAGTACCAACAGGTGCAAACTTGGGGCCAGTAGCACCAGCAATTATGAATATGATGCCACCCATAGCAAATCAGAAGGCACCCACAGAGAAATCATGGATGGAATGCTATCGAGAATTTATAGGGATGAAACCAACTACTTTTACTGGGAAAGGAGGTCCTACAGAGGCGCATCAATGGTGCCAAAAGATGGATAAGATTCTCGAACAATTTGATTGCTCTGAAGCATATAAGCAGAGGATGGCAGTGTTCCAATTAGAAGAGAATGCTGCTACATGGTGGGATACCCAGTCTAGGTTGGTGGATCCCATGCAGTTAATCTGGACATAGTTCAAGGAAGTCTTCGTCGAGCATTATTCCTTTTTCCAGCACGACAACCAATGACAAGAGAATTCCAAGAGTTGAAATAGGGGGATCAGACAGTCTTTGAGTATGAAAATGAATTTGACCTACTATCGCTCTTTGAAAGCCACCTCATACCAACTGAACAAGCCAAAATTGAAAAGTTTCTCGACGGTTTGAACAGTGGGATAGCTCGGCATATGATTGGACAGCCTAGCTTCAACACATACCAGAAGGTGGTGAATTGTGCTAAAGCACATGATTACAGAATTCAAGAAGCAAGAAAGAAGAAGAACAAAAAGGTGGAAATCGCAATGGTAAGGATAATTGGAAGCATCATCGCTAGAACCATCAAGGTCAACAGAACTGGAAGAGACAACAAACTGATGGGGAGAATAACACCAATGATCGAGCTGTAGTTCAAGTACAACCCTAGGCATTAAGGACTGATGAGATGGGTCAGAGACCATTCAGAGGATATTGCTATACATGTCACGAGAAAGGGCACAAGTCCACTGAGTGTCCAAAGAGGGACAGAGCACAGGCAGGGATTAACGAACGACGTTACGAGCAAAATCATCCGCCGCCACCAGCACAAGGGAGACCACAAGTTCATGGCCAGCAACCACAGATGAATGCTATTATGCCTAGAGATGGTCAAGCACAAGCAGAAATGATGGAAGGTACTTTCCTTATTCACACTAGACCTGGGAAAGTACTGTTTGATTTTGGGGCTACCCATTTATTTATCTCAGCTATATTTGTGAGTACCTTAACAATTGTTTTAGAGCGTTGTGCTAGACCATTTGAGGTGTTGTCACCTATGGGTAGACCAGTGTCTATAGATCGTATGTGTAGAGGTTGTTTTATTCGTATGGGTGAATTAAATTTCGCAGTTGATCTATTTGTCTTAGAGTTAGTCGGATACGATGTGATCCTAAGTATAGATTGGCTTGCTGCTTACCATGCTCGGTTGGACTATTTTGCTAAGACAGTCACGTTTTTCATCCTAGGAGAAGAAGAAATTGTAGTGCCTACTTTGATTGATGGTTTGATGATGAATAACCATCAATGTTATACTACACTAGAAGAATCTTTGGTAGAGAGTAAATAGCTTGAGACTATTGATGTGGTTTGTGAGTACCACGAGGTGTTTAGCGATATACCAGGCTTACTGCCACACAGAGAGATTGACTTCTGCATAGAGTTGGAACCTAGTACTACACCTATAGCTCGAACTCCTTATCGAATGGCTCCAGTAGGAATATGTGAGCTGAAAGATCAAATTCAGAAGTTGCGTGATCAGGGCTTTATTAGACAAAGCAGTTCTCCTTGGGGTGCACCTGTCTTCTTTATGAAAAAGAAAGACGGGACTATGAGGCTATGCATCGACTATCGAGATTTGAATAAGATTACAATTTAGAACAAGTACCCTTTGCCAAGGATTGATGACTTGTTTGATCAGCTCAGGGGAGCGCGATGGTTTTCTAAGATCGACTTGAGGTCTGGATACCATCTGTTATGAGTCCGCAAGGAAGATATTTTGAAGATAGCATTTCAGACTCGGAATGGTTTGTTCGAGTTTTTGGTTATGCCATTTGGTTTGACTAATGCACCGGCAGTTTTATAGATCTCATGAATCGTGTATTTCGAGATTTTCAGGATAAGTTCGTGATTGTGTTCATAGATGACATCCTTACTTACTCCAAGACACGGGAAAAGCATGCTGATCACTTACATTGGGTGCTACAAACATTGAAAGATCACAATTGTATGCCAAGCTCGAAAAGTGTGGATTCTGGCAAGAAGAGGTGAAGTTTTTGGGGCATGTCATTTCTAGAGCAGGTGTATCTGTTAATTCTTCTAAGGTTCAGGCGGTACTTGAGTGGAAGAAGCCCACCTCTATGACTGAGATTCATAGTTACTTAGGTTTAACAGGGTAATATCGACGGTTTATCAAGGGGTTCTCCAGTATTGTAGGCCCTTTGACAAATCTCACAAAGAAAGAAGTGCCTTTTAAATGGAATGCAGAGTGTGAGCAGGCATTTAAAGAACTTAAAATCAAATTAACTTCAGCACAAGTTATGATCATTCCAGAGAGCGGAGTTCGGCTAGTAATCTACACTGATGCATCGATTCAAGGCTTAGGATGTGTCTTGATGCAGAGCGACAAGGTGGTTGCCTATGCCTCGAGAAAGTTGAGACCGCATGAATGAAACTATCCAACCCATGATCTTGAGTTGCCAGCTGTAGGTTTTGCTCTCAAGATTTGGAGGCACTATTTGATTGGAGAAAAGTTTGAACTTTTTACAGATCATAAGAGTCTCAAATACCTCTTTTCACAGAAGGAGTTAAATATACGACAACATAGGTGGCTGGAGTTGCTCAAAGATTACGACTTCATACTACAATATCATCCAGGGAAAGCCAATGTTGTGGCCGATGCACTATGTCGACAGCCGAGGGGTATAGTAGGTACACTAATGGTTCGACAGTGGAGTATGTTAGAGGAAGTTACAACCTTTGATTTCAACAAGGCAACTTCAGGAGAGAGATAGATGTTCTTAGGAAGCATGACTGTTAGACCATCCCTTTTGAGTTGTATTGTGAAGGCTCAAATGAATGATGAGTGGTGTCAGAATCAATAAAAATTGATGCAAGAAGCAAATGATGATAGCTTTACTAATGGTTAGGACGGAGGATTGAGGCTTCGAGGAAGGTTATGTGTACCAAAAGACCCAGAGTCGAGACGAGATATTCTGGATGAGGCACAGCGTGGCAAGTATACTATTCATCCTGGAGGCAATAAGATGTATAAAGATTTAAAACAACAGTATTGGTGGTCAGGGATGAAACGTGACGTTGTCGAGAATGTGCGCAAATGCTTTATTTGTTAGTAAGTGAAGATAGAGCATCGGAATCCGACAAGTAAGTTACAATCTTTAGATATTCCAGAGTGAAAGTGGGAGAATATATCTATGGATTTGATCACGGGATTATCGCGATCGAGTGGGAGTCACGATGTCGTATGGGTGATAGTTAACAGATTGACTAAGCCAGGACACTTTTTGCAAGTCAAGACGACTGATAGTGGGTACAAGCTAGCTCGATTGTATATAAAGGAGAGCCAAACATCATGGCATTCCTATGTCAATCATTTTTTATAGAGATTCATCGTTTAGATCTCGTTATTGGAGAGGTTTTTAATCTGCCATAGGATCCTCTTTAGACTTTAGTACTGTATTTCATCCTCAAATGGATGGACAAATAGAGATGGTGAATTAAGTGCTCGAGGACATGTTACGATGCTGCATTCTTGATCTCGGGGGTAGTTAGCACGATCACTTGCATTTGGTGGAGCTTGCGTATAACAACAGTTACCATGCTAGTATCCGAATGGCACCATTTGAGGCACTCTATGGGAGGCCCTATCGATCGCCATCATGTTAGACAAAGGTTTAGGATGCCAAACTCTCAAGACCAGATATGGTTCGTGACTCATCCGATAAAATTGCACTGATTAGAGAAATATTACGTGCGGTGCAGAGTCGTCAGAAGAGTTATGCGGATAAACGACGCCGATACTTAGAGTTTGCAGTCGGAAATAAAGTTCATTTAAAGGTATCGCCTATGAAGGGAGTACTGCATTTTGGGAAGAAATGGAAGCTTGCACCAAGGTTCGTAGGACCTTTTCCTATCATTAAGAGAGTGGGGAAGGTAGCATACCGACTTGCACTACCTGAACAACTAGCAGGAATTTACAATGTATTCCATGTTTTAATGCTTCAGAAACACGTAAGGGATGAAGACCGCCATACAGTGATTGATTATCAGGATCTAGAGTTGCAAAAAGACGAGTCTTACAAGGAGAAACCATATCATATAATCGATTGAAAAGAGCATATTCTTTGATCCAGAATTATACCAATGGTAAAGGTCCAGTGGCACCATCATAATGAGAAGAAAGTTACGTGGGAGCGTGAGGAGGATATGGAAGCCCGATATCCTAATCTTTTCACTAGTCCGGTACGTTCGATTTCAAGGGCGAAATTCTCTTTCTAGGGGGGAGATTGTAATACCCTGTATCTATTATAATATACTATAGGAGAAGCCTTGGATTAACAAAACCCTCTCTCTTATGTGTGGGCTAAAAAAACTTACATTATAAACATATGGCCCAATCTATTATTTATTACTAGCCCCCATATCCCGTGCAAGGCACGAGGGCTTCTTTAAAAAAAAATTTGAATTTTTTTATTAGATAATTAGAAATTTTAGTTGTTTTAGATTGGGCCATATGTTTATAATGTTGGTTTTTTTAATCCACACTTAAGAGAGAGGGTTTTGTTAACCCAATAATATAATAGATTGGGCCATATGTTTATAACTAGCCCTTATATCCCGTGCAAGGCAGGGGGCTTCTTTTAAAAAACAAAATTTGAATTTTTTTATTAGATAATTAAAAAATTTAGTTGTTTTAGATTGGGCTATATGTTTATAATGTAGGTTTTTTAATCCACACCTAAAAGAAAAGGTTTTTTTAACCTAATAACAGATAATAGATTCGGCCATATGTTTATAATGTAGGTTTTTTTTAACCCACACCTAAAAGAGAGGGTTTTGTTAACTCAAGGCTTCTCCTATAGTATATTACTAGCCCCCATTGTTGGGAATCGATTATTCCAGTTAAAAAGGCAGCGGAAAATTAAAGGTTTAAAAAACTTTAATCGATTCCTAATAGAATGTCCAACTGTTAATGGGATCTGAATAGAAAAGGATGAAAAGTATATCTTTGAAGCGTGAACTGAAGCCTCAAAACTTCGCTGTTAGCTAATGATGATCTCACGAACAGATCTACCGGATCGAATCATCAGTCTTTTGCTCCAGTTGATGAGAAATCTGCACACTGTTTAACCGAGGAACTAGGGTTTCTTTTCTCACAACTTTGAAATAACTAGAACACACACAAAATAGGGAGGGGAGAAAAAGTGGCGTTTTTCTTATATGGATGGGCTATGAGAAAAATGCCCCTCTCTATATATATATAGAGAGGTCCCTAATCCCTATCCTATGCTAAGTCCAATTAGGTCTAAGTGGGTCCCATACTTTTAGGCTTTTAAATATTTAAACTTCTAAACTTTGTGTCTCACACAAAATAGAAATTAAATATTTTAATTACAAATAACTCCACCAAATATTTGTAACTGAATGCTCCATAAAGTGTGGATATTTAAAAAAGAAACCCTTCCACTGTTATTTCCGCAATTAAGTCCCTCCACTATTTTCCGACGTTCGTAAACGTCCCTTGCTTTACTTGTCAGTGCCTAGGGTGAATTTACATATTCTGACCCTGACCATTATCCATGCAATAGTTCCTAATGATCTAATAAATCTCCCAAACAATTTAGGAGACTACTGGTCAGTCTAGATCATCAGAACCTACAAGGTGATCCAGGTGAACGTCATTTCATGTGGACTCCATATTGAACTAACTTATTCCTACTATAGAATAAATGACCATCCATCTTACTCAGAATATTGGATCACGTTTTAGTTTCTGACCTCACTGATTAGCAAAACAAAACAGTCACTACTCTCATGTAGGTTATATGTTAATTCTCAGAATTAAGGACCAATTACTATAACAGTAATTTTGATGATGATTATTGTTAACTGATAACAAACAATGATAATTATCTTTTGACCTGTTCAATGTAATTTAATTACATTAACACATAGGATTAGGAGTCACACACTCTTGCGATGGAGATACATCACATTATATAACATAATCATCCTTTGTGTTATAGTCTTAGAATAGACTACGAACCAACATTGATGAATTGAACCTCTCCTTGTATGAACATACTTCATACAATTAATTCATTTTGTTATATTATACTCACTATATATATGCATGCTAAACATAATTAATAAACCATTTATTAAACTCATAAATGTCGTAAACATTGTTTTTAGGGCATAACCCCAACACCCATATCCCGTGCAAGGCACGCAGCTTCTTAAAAAAAAAAATTTGAAATTTTTTGTTAGATAATTAAAAAATTTAGTTGTTTTAGATTGGGTCATATGTTTATAATGTAGGCTTTTTTAATCCACACTTAAGAGAGAGGGTTTTGATAACCCACTAATAGATAATAGATTGGGCCATATGTTTATAATGTACGTTTTTTTAACCCACACCTAAGAGAGATGGTTTTGTTAACCCAAGGCTTCTCCTATAGTATTTTGAACTAACCTCTTAATCCATGGAATGGGGTTAAGGGAAAGTTTCCTTTGTTTGTAGTGCAAGTTGGAGACTGTGGGGGTTATGCCCTAAAAATAATGTTTACGACATTTATGAGTTTAATAAATGGTTTATTAATTATGTTTAGCATGCATATATATAGTGAGTATAATATAACAAAATGAATTAATTGTATGAAGTATGTTCATACAAGGAGAGGTTTAATTCATCAATGTTGGTTCGTAGTCTATTCTAAGACTATAACACAAAGGATGATTATGTTATATAATGTGATGTATCTCCATCGCAAGAGTGTGTGACTCCTAATCCTATGTGTTAATGTAATTAAATTACATTGAACAGGTCAAAAGATAATTATCATTGTTTGTTGTCAGTTAACAATAATCATCATCAAAATTACTGTTATAGTAATTGGTCCTTAATTCTGAGAATTAACATATAACCTACATGAGAGTAGTGACCGTTTTGTTTTGCTAATCAGTGAGGTCAGAAACGAAAACGTGATCCAATATTCTGAGTAAGATGGATGGTCATTTTTTCCATAGTAGGAATAAGTTAGTTCAATATGGAGTCCACATGGAATGACCTTCACCTGGATCACCTTGTAGGTTCAAATTTTAAAACAACTAAATTTTTTAATTATTTAATAAAAAAATTCAATTTTTTTTTAAAGAAGCCTCGTGGCTTGCACGGGATACAGGGCTAGCTTTGTATATGTTAGTTGATTATATTTAGGTTGGGTGTCTTTAGTAGGGGTGTATTTAGTTTGGGAGTCTTTAGTATAGGTGTATTTAGTATGGGCCCAATTTATAACTAAACTTAAAAGACTTAAAGGAACCCATTAGTTATAGTCGTGGGTTTTATTAATAGGGTCCCAACTTTTAGTAACTCTTTTTGTGAAGTTTTAAAAACCTAAACTATTAGGGAACCTATTGTTACTAATAGTTAGGGCTTTATTTTAAAAGGGGGTCGACTTCTTTTGAGAGAGAGAACACTCAATGTGGTACAAGGGAGAGAGAAGTAGCAGCAGCAGTAGGAAAGAGAAGAAATAGCAGTAGCAACAGGAGAGGGAAGAAATCTAGGGGTTTTTTAGGTTTTCTTTACTCTTTAGGCAGGTTTCTGTATCCCTACAGCCCTTGTAGGCTCTTCCAATAGAGTGATATGTTGTAGGACTAGTGTTTATGCATGAAATCCGAGTATAATACATCCATTATAGTGTTCATATGTATACTAAAACCAAGATAACATCAGTTCTATGTTGTATGCATGCTGAAATTGATTGACATCATGTACGTAATATGTTTGCTCTAATCAAGCTTTATAGTAGTGTTAATGCAGGTGGTTTTCAAGTTTACATCAGTCTTAGGGTTTATATATATGATGGATTCAATCATACATTAGTTATATGGTTTATATATGGACTGAAATCATGAAAATACCTTATCTAGATTCATATGCATGCTGAAATCAAGTTATATCAGTTGTGTGTTTGTGTATGTATATGATAAATCAAGTTTACATCAGTTATACGAATTATATAGATGTTGAATTCATATTTGCACCTATTTAAGTAACCATGTGCATGCTGAAATAATGATTAGACCTACTTTAGCATTCATGTACAGGTTTAAATAACATATAAATCTGACCTAGGATTATAAACATGCTGAAACCGGAATTATACTCCTTATATGGATCAAATACAAGTTAGAATTAATCAAATGTATGTTCTAGCACAACTTATATAGTGTATGTTTATGTTGTATTGAAGCTAGTTGTAGAGAATATATAAATAAACATACGATGCCATCATATTCATATTCAACCTAGTCATACCTAATCTAAGTACCATTGATTACATAGAATCAGATATATAAATGTTTTGGAGATATTTATATCTTGAAACAATGTTTATGATTTATAGACTGTGCTAGTGTACTAATATTAAACTGATTATTGGGATTAGATCGTTTGCAGACATTGAGTAGTATTAGAATGGTTCTTGGTTAACCATGTGTGGACAAAGGGCTATAAATGTGAGATGTTACATGTAAAACTATCTGATGAAGACAGAAGATGTCATGCAAATATGTATGAGAGGAGAATAATATATAAAGACATTCGTAGGTTGATCTTGATTAATAACTTGTGATGATGATGAAATCAAATTGTTTGGTGGTTGGCTCGACCCTCTCTATGTGTAAATATGCAATGATCGGGGTCGCATAAGAGACGATGAAGGTGAACCTAGCCGAAGCTGGTTACCCACATATTGAGCGATAAGGGTTGATGCTAACACAAGTATACCCAGTGCACTATTGGGTTAGCTTGTGGACTACATGTTGATAATGTTAAATAGGAACCTAGAAACTTTAAACAGAGAACATAACGAGCTTTTGGGAGCATAAGTTCTACTAATTGATTGTTGTAGAGCTTACAACTTCTAGAGTTACTATATTAATGGAAATATTGTGTTTTTTCGTTATATCTGGTTGGGTTTGTGTACCAGGATCATAGGTCTATGCAAATCTGTTATTGTTGAATTTTGACCCAGCTACTATTTTTGCAGGACACAGAGAGCAAGGAGAACAACGACCTGATTTGTAGAGGAGTTTGGAGGCTTGAGTTATTTTCTTCTAGGTAGATAATAATTATTCAGTTTTATATCTTTTATTCGGGATTTCGACCTGTGTGTCGAAGACTCTTTCACTTTAGTTTTTATTTTATCCTTTCAAACTCTACACTTTTATTATTATTATTTAAAAATATTAGTTTTTAATATTATTTGATTTGTGCTGAATTGTGAGTTCCATATTTATTCGTTGTTGCGATGTACAGGCATGAACCATAGATGTGTTTTTAGTATCTAAGAATGTCCCTAAGTTTGGGTTTCAAGGGCGGCTAACCTGAGGATCCGAATTTGGGGCGTTACATTGGTTTTCCAGGTTTGCCCTAGAATTTAAACCGCGAAGTCAAGGTTACCAATGCTGGGTCTTTGGAAGCTCTAACCTTTGAAACAATATTGGCTTTTTTGGTTTTCCCAAGAATGATAACCATAAAAGGATCCCGGGCTAGGTCTCAGTTGTTTCCTTGGATTATTCGATTTTTAAGGTTGTCCTACAATTACAACTAAGTAGGAAGGTATTCATTGAGATCAGTGAAAATGGCCTTTATTGGTTTTTCAGGTTTGCCCTATAATTAAACTATCAGCTTCAAAGGTCTTTCAAGAACTGGTTTCCTGGAATGCAACACTCTGAATCGGTTTTCCACGATTGCCCAAGAATTACATCGTTGCTAAAGAAGCTTTCTAATATTTTTCCTTGAGTTAAAATGTTTATCAATGGATTTCCAGGTTTTCCTTAAAAAACAAACTTTGGATAAATAATGTTTACAAGTATAACACTTGAAACCCACTAACTCAAAAAAAAAAAACTTTATGAAAAGGTCCTTGTCTATAAAAGTTTCTCAGGTTTGCCCTACCAAAAACAAAGCTTTTTGGGGGTTTACCCTTTCAAGCAATAAAAACAAACAATAAGAAAATTTTTCTAGTGAAGGGTCTTGAAGCTGAATAGCTTTCAATACTTGGAAAACAACAGAATTCCTGCAAAAATAAGAGAATAAATACAAAACAAACAATAAGAAAAGTTTTCCAGTGAAGGATCTTAAAGCTGAATAGCTTTCAATACTTGGAAAACAACAAAATTCCTGCAAAGTTAAGGGAATAAATATAAAACAAGCAAAAAGAAAAGTTTTCTCGAGATAAGTCTTGAAGCTGCATAGCTTTCAATACCTGGAAAACAAAAGCAATACTACAATCAACTTTGCTATAAAAATAATTGTGGTTTCCAGCACATGAGTAAATAAACAAATGAGCAAACAAAAGAAACCTCTTATTACAACTTCACATAATTGAGGTTCAAAGTTTCAAAAAACATAAACAGAAAATGAGGTTTCCGTATATATCAAAAGAAACCTCTTCTAATACTTAACATAATTGAAGCCAACAGCTTTCAAGAACAACTAAGTTCAAATAAGGATTCCAGCACATGAGCACAAGAGTACATGAGCATACCAAAAGAAACCTCTTATATCAAACTTAAAACAAAACCTAATATTGTTTCAAACAAACAGTAACAAAACGTAAACTGAAGTTTGCTAAACAAAAGCAAATTTTCAAACTTCTAAAAGAGAAGGAAATAACAAGTCCAAAGTAAATGTGCAATCTAAAAAAAACTATGTTTACACTAAACCCATATGCTCCAACAACTTGCGAAACTCTGGATCACTTATACGAATTGGATCTCAAGAAAGTTACTCTCTGCTTCTACGAGCTCTCCCTTTAAAATTCTTGAATTTAACCCTTCAATAAAAAGAGAAAAGAAGAAGCTTTCAAGATAGGCTTTAAGAAAACTTGAGAACGCAAAAGCTTCAAAATATTATGAAACCAAAGATTTCCTACAACAAAGGAAGGTTAAAAGTTTTCGAGGTTTCTAACAATTGAGAAATTTAGTTAGAAACTACAGAGTGCAAAACGTTTTCGGGTTTCCCCTCAAAACCCAGAATCTAGGTGGTTTCCAGGTTTCCCTTCAAAACCCAAATTTTAAGAGGTTTCCGGATTTCCCCTCAAAACCCAGAATCTAGGAGGTTTCTGGGTTTCCCCTCAAAACTCAGAATCTAGGAGGTTTTCGGATTTTTCCTAAAAACCCAGATTCTAAAAGATTTTCGGATTTCTATCAAAGCTCAGATGTTCTAATGGTATATGAAAACCCCAAAGTAAGAGGTTTTCGACTTTCACCTCAAATATTAGAAAACAAATTGGTTTCCAGGTTTCACCTTAAAACCTAGTATAAGAAAGAAAAGAAAAAAGATAGAGACAACCGAAACTTGAAAAGTTTAAAGCTTTTAAAAAGATCCTCTATCAAATCCTACACAATTTACATTGCGCGTAAGCAAAAAAGTGGTTTCCAAATAAAACCGCAACACTTTGGATACTAAGCTGAAATAAAAATCGGAGTTTTACAAACAACAATGCAGTTTATAGGAAACGTTCGAAGCGCTTTAGACAAGTTTCCAGGAGAAAAGGTAAAACTTCTAACACTTTCAAAAGAGGTTAACTAAAATTTGCAATAAGATTTGTTAGTTTTTCTAAAACTATGGATTTGCAAGTTACTCAAACAATTAAACAAAACAAAACTTTTTTACACCACAACCAACAAAAGTAAGTTAAAAAGTTTTTCTTTCGGTTTACCAACCACTTATAAGGAATTTTTTAACTTTAACAAAACAAATGGGAAACTAAGAGGTTTCCAAATAATAGAAAGGAGTTAATAGTCCAAATAGAAATTTGGTTTCTTTCAAAAAGAAAGGTCCGGCTACACTACGAACGAAAGGGCTACGAACTGGGGGAAAAAAATTACCTTCCAGGAAAAAACTTTTGAAAATATGGAAAAAACATTAGCAACAAAACAAGCTAATCTGGTTAATTCTAGCTCCCTTCACAAACAGTGCAACGCATAATAGGAGAAGCGAAAACCTTCACCAAAAAAACGTAGCTCAAGCGCGATACGTGCAAAAAACAATGCTAACTGAAGGCAAAAGTTAAAGAATTCCCTTCAACTTTTTCCACTGGTGCTTTCCTTAAAATGGGATTAGGAAATAGAAGAAGGTTTTTAATAGAAATCTCTCATTTTTTGTGGGGAAAAGGGGTAGGAGTACCTATTCGGATTGAGCATTCTGCTAGAGAAAAGAGATTTCTCACTAAAGAAAAAAGGTTTTTGAAAGGTAAACCTGAAAAGAAGAGGTTTCTGAAAGGTAACTTGACAAGAAAAGACTAAATCAAAAGCTATCAAGCACTTATGAATAACTGCCATACACTTATAAAGTGAAAGACAAGTGTTCATCACTGATTGGCTAGGGACTTGACTTCAAAACTTAGCAAGTCTACAAATAGAGGAGCCAACCTCTCATTAAACTAACTAATCTGAACTAATGAGAACTAATCTCAACTAATCTAGAGATCAGAGAACTTTTCTGAGCAGAGAATCATCTCTCTCACTTTCTCTCTCTAGAACTCTTCTACTTTCTCTCTCTAGAGAACCACTTTCTCTCTCTAACTCTTGGAGAGAAGGGAACCTATATCCTTTAAGACAAAATAGTTTTGAGGGTTTTGGGTTAAGGTTTTTATTTGGTCAATGGATTTTGACCAACCAAAGGTAGCCCCAATGATATCTTTGTATGCCCTTATCCAAATATAGTAGCCTTTATCACTCAGTTGCCCTTGTCCCATTTTTAGATGTCAATAGCAGCCTCCTTTTTTTTTACAGCTGGTGATGATCTCAAAATAGTCAAAATATTAGCATCCAACGACTTGCATTGACAGCTTATAGAAGTTGTTCTGCGCTATCGCGTAGAAGAAAAATACCTTGCCACATGTAGAGATTTTTGCGGGTGTTCATGTCGTTGGAGTCCTTTCCGGCGTTCAAGGAAGTGGAGGGTTTTCTGTGGGAAGAGAGGAAGGGAGAATGTAATACCCTGAATTTTTGGGTACCAGTTCGGGTTGGGAATAACTCACATACTCGTGTTTGAGTCCATTTATGCTTGCCTGCCTGTGTATACATGCTTGTGTTTCTCTCTTAGCTATGACTTTTACCATTTAGTATGTATGCTAAATTAACATGATGCCATATTAGTTTCATTATGAATTACATGTTGATGATAGATGTCGAATTTACATTATAGGGATGTAATATTTTTCTCACTTACATGTAGTTTAAGTACCTTGTTAGAATTCATGTCTTCATGATAGATTATGTATTAGAGGGCATTTTGGTTAAATTACACTCATGTCACATCTTGAAACTGAATTAAAAATGTTATTGAATTATTTTTATCCTGCACCCAATTTCATGACCACTATAGCATTTTACTCACGAGAGTTGATATTATTTGTCTCTACTAGAGGGGTATTTTTGTTATTTTTTTGACTATGGGCACTTTTGTAATCTGACTCGATAATGTTATGAATCTATAGTTATCTTGCACCCTAAAATCTCAATCCATTTCAGTAATGTGATGGGTCAGGCCTAACTCAACAATCTAAGGGTAAAATAGTAATTTTTCTTATTATAAAATTATTTCACGCCCTTGGCATGTTAATATGGTGCATATTTTATGCAATGAGTTGTCTAGGGCCAGAATTGGCACTTCATTTAGTCTGGCCTAATTAATTAATTAATTTGTGAATGCATGCCTAGAGTGCCCTGTTATTTAGTGGACCCTAAGTGTTAGTTAGAATTTCAATCATGCGATCATTATTAAAAATTGTGCTAGCTTTTATTTAATAATATATATATATAATTGAATTTGAGGAACAACCTGGACGTTGGTATTTGCTAAGCTCAATTTTGACACTAACATACTACACTTTTGTAATCATGTGCAATTTACATGCTAATATTTTAAATAATCACCTAATTAATTATTATTGCATGATATGGGTTAATTTAATCGTTACATGTACCCTGAACCCTGAATTGTTAAACATCATCACTAGTTGCAAATACATTTTTGCATGATAACCTTATAGCCCTTATCTATTTAACGTTACAGTGTATGCAAATTAACCAATTTCTACCTCTTAAGCCTTTTTGCATGCTACTATTTTATTAACCTGCCAGTCAATTATTATTGCATGAAATATTAATAGTACTAGTTAGTCTAATCGTTGCATATACCTTCCATTCTATATTGCTTGAATAACTATTGGTTGCGAACCCACTTTTGCATGCTAACCTCCTTATTTAAGTATTTCGTGATAATGTCAATTCATTACTATTGCATGATGTAACTCCCCGTACCCCAAAACAAGGGACATTACCATCAGTCTACAACGAGACTCAAATCCGGTAGAGTCTCCCCTGTAAACTGGACCCTTTTGTCACCTGATAAATACAATGCACACAATAATATACACAGCGGAAGCAAAAGAAGCTAAAGGTATGCACAAAATTGCCACCCATTTTTTTTTCTCAATTGAAATCCCAACGATGTAGGACCAGAAGGGACCTGTTAAGATAACATTGTCTAAAATTATCCCATCCTCTAAGTCACCTACAGTATAACTATGACATTCCATCTTTCACTTAACATGGATATATTTGTAATATAATATATAGTTATGTTTGTTGTTTCTTGTCAAAATATATATAGGGAGAAAAGATAAAGTAAAAGTCGCATTCATATAATAAAAGTAACATAAGGCTCACAACCGAGCCATAAAACATAAGTCTCAAAGCAAAAGAACATAGGTAATAAGTCATCCACTGTGACTGAAGAGAGGGAGACCTACATCCACCACAAAATAAGGAATCCCTCGCCCAGTAAACCACGTCACAACGCCACTAAAGATCCTAATTCGATCCTCAAACGTCAACTGTAAAACCACGAGAATAATTGGGTGAGAAACTTAGTAGGTAGATCAACCATCCTAATATCATCACATGCAGTGATTAATCCGATAACATCTCGAAAGCATTTGTAAAAGCAATGCATATTATATTTTTGATTGAAACATCAAAGAAAAGTCCTGCATATATATTTATACAAACAATAGTAGTGTACTTCTGCTAGCATAGCCAAGGAACACGACCGGGTTACCCCAGTCAGAATTATTTTAAGATCAGATACTAAGTGTGCACAATTTGACGACTGCAGACTAGACAAGGGCCCCCCAACTAATCTAGAGAAGGTTCCCCGATAACCTTCCCCCGCATCTAACACCCATCGGGCAGGCATGTGAACCTCAGCTAAACTAGTTACTCAACACCACCAACAAACATGGTTTACCAGGAAATAATCATGATTTCCCAGACTTCCCTAGATGTACCTGTTTCCCTGACGTCCCATACCGCCCCGAAGATAAAAACACTAAGCAAAGCCTCAGATGGTGTACTACATCCGAATAAGCATGATCCACCATCCTTGTTGAAAGTCCCCAACCTTTCACAAGCTTACCATAGTGATAATATATAGTAGTATATATATAGGTTGTGTGTCTTTTAAGTTAAAGTTCGAAAACTATTTTGAAGAATCCTTTTGAAAATCAATGTACTTTTTTATAGAAATCCCCTTTTAAAAATTCATCTCTTTTAAAATCTACATACAACAAGTGTAACTGGTCCTAAGGGTGAGGAACCATGGCAAGCCAACTCACCCACCCTCGTAAGGGTGAGGATCCCTGGTAAGCCAACTCGCTCACCCGCGTAGGTCGCGGAACCATGGCAAGCCAACTCGCTCACCTACATAGGTCGCAGAACCATAGCAAGACAACACGCCCACCTCGTAAGGATGAGGGAACCTTGTCAAGCTAACTCGCACACCAAGTCCGTGGAACCATGACATGCCAACACACAGATCGCCGGGCATAATCCGTGGAACCATGATATGCCAACTTACTAATCACTCGGGCGGGAATTCGAGGGGAAGTAACACAGGCACCAATCTACCTAAGGCATACACGGTTCTCCGTGTCTTCGTGAACCCTATCAAGCCTGGTAGTGAGATGCCACTACCTTCTTTAGGCGATCATGGACAGAAATTCATTTTTGTCATATTTTCCAAAGCTAGGTTTCACATCGAGAAAATACTCGATAAAACAGACTCTCGTCTCTTCCAAAGGTTTTCAATATATCAAACACAATTTCATCTACACATTTAAAACATGGTTTTCCCAACATAACCATCATTTCATCCACCTAAGTCATAATATGAAGATTTGAAGTCACAACAGTTCACAATCTATGAGAAATATTTCATAAACATGATATATAATCAAGCATGCATTTTTCCATATTAAAATCAGTTTCTCAATGCTTTCTTCATAACATAAGTTCATTGTTATCCATAAATTTCATGCCATGCCTTGCATACAAAAAATACATACATATTAGTTCGAAACATGCATTTAAAATGGTTGGGTGCTATCAAGATGAATTGACCACCTACCTCTAGCGGTACAGAAACTGATCCTCCTCACCCAGAGAGTCAGCAACACCCAGCTCACCAGCTGGAGAAGAAAAATAAAGAAAAACAACCATTAGGTTCTATCATTTAGAACCTTAAACCACAGCAAAGCAAAACAAGTACCAGTTAACCTTCGGAGCCTTAAACTTAGGCATTCTAAGTCAAAAGTCCATAATAACTACATTTAGTTCCTAAGAGTCTAGAGAACCTAACCAAATGTCTTAGGTTTTGAATTAAGGTCTTAAAATGTTACCATAGTTGGCCTTGAACCTTTATATAAGCTCCACTATACTCGGGGCAACAAAAGTAACCATCTAAAATGCTGAAAGGAAACCTCATTTAACCTCACATAAGCGAAAAGAAACTAGAACCATCACTCTGCATCCCTCCTAATCATTCTTAATGTCCATCCATAAAGAAACTTTTTGGATTGGGAGGGATTATCATCATTCACACCCTTAATACCAACCCAAAATAAGTTAAGATCTTCCTCAAGCATCACAACTCCATCTTGATTTGAGTAGTATACATCATCTAGTTGTATCAACTCATAAAAATTTAACATCATCATAATAATAACTTTAAAAGCAAGAGCTATAAACACCCATTGTAAGTATCTAATCTATCACCATTTTAATTCAAGCCCAAACAAGATACTTTTACCATTTAACTAATTCATTACTTAAAATTAACAAAAATCAGTCCAAATAGTCTAGTAGACTTCTTCGAAATTTGATAACCATTATGAATATTCATATATTGATCAAGACCTACATCCCAAACTCTAAGCAAGGTAAACTTCAACTTTAACCATCATTAACAGTCTCAAGAATACTTAAAACAATCCACAAACTTCATCCTAGTTTTATAAGTCATTACCCACCAAAACAATGCAAGATTTTATATTCACCATCAAATTTATTTACCTTGAACATCAACTTTTTTTTTTCTATCATCATCCACAACTTTATTAGGATTAATCACCATAACCTCATCATTTTCAAGTCCTCACTTGCATGCATAAAAAATAGAGGAATTAAGATCATAAAAACCATAAACTCATATCAAATCTTCAAACCTAACAACCCAAAATTTCATCTTCATCATAAATTTTCGTTTTTCCTCAAAAACTCCAATTTACATCACAAAAATCACAAGATCTAAAACATTAGGGTGCTGATTTCTCACCTTAACATAAAAAAATTAGCCCATCTCATCACCACTTTCACCATTGAGCTCCAGAACACCAAGATCTACACTAAAAAGCATGTTGAATAAAAAATCCTAGGTTATTAACTCAGAAAAATCGGCTGAAATTGAAGGTGAAATGGGTTAGAAATCTTACCCAAGGAGTTTAGAGGTTGAGGGAGAAGAATGGGGCTGATTTCCCCTTCTTTTCCTTCCTTCTTCTTCTTCTTTCTTCTCCTTCTTTCTTCTCCTTCTTCCTCCTTCTTCTTCACTTTTTCTGCTGGTCTTTTTTTTCTCTTCTTCTCCCCTGCAGCAGCTGGAACGGCAGCTGCTGCTGTTTCTCTCTTCTTCTCCGGCAATCTCTCTTTCTCTCAGTCTCTCCCTCTCAGCCTCTCTCTCCATCGATCTCTCTCTCTCAGTCTCTCTCTCTCTCTCTCTCCAGCGATCCCTCTCTCTCTCAGTCTCTCACGCATCTCTCTCTCTCAGCTCTTTCTTTCAGCTTCTCTCTCAGTCTCTCACGCGTCTCTCTCTCTCTCAGCTCTCTGTCGAGCTCCCTCTCTCTTCTTCTTTTCTTTCTTTTCTTTTTTTTTTCTCAGCAGGGCTGCTGATTGGGGGAGAGGGTGGTGACGGTTTGATTTTGGGTCACGGGCTGGGCCGCGGGTCAGGCCAGCCCGTGTCCCCCAAACCTAGCTAAAAATCCCTTTCTTTTTTTTTTTTTGCTTGCCTTTATTTTTATTTTTATTATTTTTATTAACGGGGTTTCACACATGAGGCATAAATATTATTGTTGTTGACCTCTCATGACAATATCTAACGTTGCATGTAACTCCCCCTTCTTGCATGCCCATAATCATGTTAGTATGATGAGCTAGAGTGACAATTATTTAGTCTTGGTGAATATATGTATATTAAAAAAAAAACGTATGGTTGCCTTAGTATTTTTGCCACAGTGTGATTATATGTTCACCTAGTACATGAATTTTGACCTCTCACTATATTGTTATGAGAATTGCTACAGGGACACCATTTTATAACATCTTCATAACATCAATTAATGCCTGACAGAATTCTGATTGGTTTAGGTATTAAAAAATTCAATTCTCAAATGTTAGATAAAACCGGTCAGAATACCTCCCAAGACCCGGTTCTCTTATTGGACCGGTTTTATATCTCTTTTCTCTTCCCTCTCAATTTTTGGTTTCTTTTTTCATTTCAGTTCCAAAACGAAAACAGAGGAGTTGAGAGGGAAAACCAAAAACCTAGCCTGTCGTTGTCGCCGTTGCCGAGAGAGTCGTGCCGTCACCGTGCTTCAACCGGTAAGTTATCTCTCTCTCTCTCTCTTTCCCCTCTCAACTCCTTCCCTGATCAGATCTAAGTATTTTTTTTCAAATCCCCTAACCTCTTCTTTCATTTCACCACTTTAGGTATTGAGCACGGAGTGGAGTTGAACAAACATAGGGCTTCAACAGTGTACAGCAGATACCTCCATCGTCCTCGCCATCTCTGTCGCCGTCGCCGTTACTGTGCTCGCCGGTAAGTCGTCTCTCTCTATCTCTCTTACTCCATCTTTTATCCTGCTATTCATATTGGCTTGATTTGTGTGAATTCTGTGAGTGGTGGGTCTGGCAAGAGTTTCAGTAAACAATTGATGATATAGTATGCTGATAGATGTTCGATAAAATGCCCAGTAGAGATGTTATCTCATGAAATGTAATATTCTTGTATATCTTTTAAAGAAGAACATATTTTTCTTCCTTTTTTTTAACTACTTCTAATTACATCTTTTAGAATGAAGCATTTTAGGTTGCAAAAAGCATGAAACCAGCCATGGATATCCCAGCATGTAGCTTTCTGATTGAATGCAGTTGGGAACTACATTGGGATTCATACCACCTACTTTGTTGTGTGATGCTTCAACATTCTTCTGGTACTTGGCCCTAAAATGTTTACAACAATCACATGAACTATCAGTCAAAATGATGAGAACCTAGCTACGGATGGTTGATCCCAAAGCAAAAGGATAAGAAGCTAATTGAAGAGTTCTTTATTTACAAGAAAGTATATTCATGACCATGAGAAGAGACTTTAAGCAGAAAATCAGTACGAAACTAAATTTGTTACATTTCAACCAATGTGCTCACATTTTAGATCTCATTTTCTTGGAAATAAGCAGAAAATGAACCCAAAAGTTGAAAATAATTCTGTTTCAGAACACCACCAAATGCCAAAGGAACTAAAATAGAATTATGAACCCAATATTGAAACTCATAAACAAGTCTTTAAATCCATACCATATAGTAGAGGAGTCAGGAGTAATACCGAAAAAATAACCCCCTGGTCTCAGCATGTAGCTACTTCCAATAAAATGGTCAGTATTATTACCTAAATTCCATTGAGCTGTCATATGAAATTCTCTCATATTGTAATGGTTCAGAATTAATATCCCAGTATACCGTACTAGCTGTAAAGGGTGGAGCTTCTCTGTGATTGCTTATTTGATTACATAGTCCTCCTATTCACTCATGGATATATTACTTAGTCGGGTTTCTTCTTTTATTGTTTGTGTTTTTATTTATTTATGATCCATTTTACCAGTAATTCAGTTTTTTTTTATACTAATAAGCAGAGTGTTTTAAAGAAGAGAGAGAAGAGAGAGAGAGAGAGAGAGAGAGAGAGAGTGATAAAGCCCAACAAGGGGAAATAAAGTTAGTTGGTGTTGGTTCCTCTCAGACTCTCTTTGTGTCCTCTGAGCATCCTTAATGTTTCTTGCCTGCTTTTTTATTTAGTTTAATAGAAGACTGAGACTCCCTGCAGTCATATAGATTTGTGGTATTAACTGTTATAAGAGTTTTTCAACTGTTGTTTCACTTTTAATAGTGTTAAGGCCTTTGTTTGCTAATGTTTGAATCTTCTACGTGGGTTTTCTATTTCAGGAGGCCTCCTAAATTAAGTTTGAAGATTGAAGAGTCCGCTCACTTCCATGCAAAAATTAATTCGATGTCCCATAAAGAGGTCATAAATGATATAAGGACCAAACTAAGCGAACCCCAAAGGGCGATGTTCGAAAAGACGTGCTTTGGGCATCTTCTACAATTGCAAGTTCGGTTTTGTGGAGCGATTGTTCACAGTCTTTTATTGAGAGAGGTAGATTGCTCAAGGATGGAAGATGAGTCAAAATGAAGTTTCTCGTGGGAGGTAATACCTTACAGTTCACAAAAAGAGAGTTCGGTTTGGTAATAGGGCTCCCTGTCTACAATAGGCCCTTTTTTTACCTACCGAGCATAGGCTTAGTGACTTATATTTTGATGATGTGAACCATATAGATATGCATGCAATCGTAGGTGCATTGGATAAGTGCCAAGACGATGTAGATAGAGTTAAGCTAGCATTAGTGTACATGTTAGAATATTTTTTGCTAGGGAAGAATAAACAAAAGACTTATATAAATCCCATACACCTCCAAATTGTTGATGACCTTGATATGTTCAATTTATATCCTTGGGGTCTAGTATCGTTTGAGCGAACTATTTATTCCCTCCGTAATGCACTGAAAGAGTTTAAGGATGGAGGGAAAAAGGCAACACAGGAAGCAAAGGCGGAAGCACATTATGCATTGTTGGGATGCCTGTATGTTTTTCAGGTAAGATGCATATAAGAATATTTTTGCACTATTCATTATTGTTTTTCCATGTAACAATGAAAAATGTTATTTTTTTTGTGCTTAAACTGTTAGGTCTGGGCGTACGAGAGCATTTATGACCTTGGGGCAACATTTGCCATGAAGACCGAACTAAAAGATTGTCCACGTATATTGCAGTGGACAAGTGTCAAACCACCAAAGTACAGTACTCTAAACACATCAGTTTTTGGCCGACAAAGGGTAGGTGAAAGTTTTTACAATATTTTTGTTTCTAAATGAGCAAACTTAGAATGATTTCATTTTAACTACAGGTGAAGGTGGTACCTATTGTACCTAATGTCTACGATTTGAATCAACAATATTCTAAAGTAGATCAGGATGATGAGGAAGGTGAACAGAATCAGCATGACGAGCAGGCACATGAGGAAGATGATCATCGTGGGGTAGATGAGGAGAACGATGATAAGCAAGCTGAGGCAAATTTTGAAGAAGATAGGAAGATTCAGATAAGGGAGCTAAAGGATTTATTGAGAGCTACCAGGGACAGACTTAGAGAGCGGAATGCGGAAGTGAAGGAGTTAAAAGAGGCAAATCTAAGACTTATAGAGTTGAATAAAGATCTACTACAACGCGACGAGCAATTTAAAGCGTTAAGAGAGGCGAATGAGACTATTAAGTCCCTTAGCTCACAGCTGGAACAACAACGCGAGCAACTGAGCAAGTTACAAAAGAAACTTTCTGATATGCACCCACAATCTACGAGTCCCCATGTCCATGCATCGGTAAGATTGATCTTTATGTTCAATATATCCAATCTGTTACTAACAATCCATGTTTTGCAACTATATTTTTCTAACATTCGTATATTGGAATTTGCTAGGGGGTACATGAAGAGATCAATGGAGAAAATGAGGATGCTAGTAGTGAAGACAAATCACATTTTGAACTGAAATTGAGAAACTTGGAGGATGTTGAGGTGGGGGATATGGGTGTCAATGATAATATTTTTGGAGATACACATATTGAGCAATTTAATGGGTTAGAAGAGGTGGATTTACGAGGATTAGAAGAGGTTGAGGAAGAAACGAAAGAGGATGGTGATTTAAAATTGTATGAAGAAGTGACACAAATATTAACTGCCCAAGACAATCTACGTACGTCACAACTTCGCAAGAGTACCCAATGCATTGAGAAGGTACTATCAAATTTGGGATTTGCCAAGCTTAGGGGCATTCGTCACAAAGCAAGGAAGGCAATTGCTTTACAATCTCCTTATACTGATGTGACTAGAAAGAGAAAGAGGGTCTCTTTTGACCCAATGTGTCCATACCCAAAAGAAGACAGAGATAGGTTCATAGCGTGGGTTCAGAATTGGAGATTGTACATGTAAGTATTTATTTCTCATATGAGTCGTTTCATTGGACAATTAATTTCACATGATAATTCTTTTTATTCAATACTTTAGTTCCAGGGAACTTGTTATCCTCGATGTGGTCCAAGCAGACTTGAAATTTTTTGGCGATAGATGGACGACTGTTGATTGCACTTTTGAAGTAAGTTTTTTGTTAGCAACATAGACTAGTTCTAATTAATTGATCATGGGTATATGAAAGTCATAATGTTTCAATTTGTAAAGTGGTCTAAGAGGAAGGTGGGATAGTTTTCTTAAAGTGGGTTAAAAGTACAAATGGAAGGAAGATCACACGCACATAAAGTACATACGCGGTATTGAGCCACGATACAGTACCCCTTGGAAGACTGTGAACGAGGTTTACTGCCCAATTAATGTACGCAATTGTTATTGGGTTGCAGCTGTAATCGATCTTGTTCATGAAGAAATACGCATTTACAATTCATCAAACACTTCCATGGGATCTAGGAGGCTTCAAAATGCATTGTATTATCTTACACGGATGATTCCTAACTTGCTACGAAGTTCGGGTTTCTATGACGAGAGAGAAGATCTCTATCCTAAGAAGAAAGAATGGGATATCTTGATTATGCCTGACGTCCCTCAACAACACAATGGGTATGGAGAACTCGTATTCATGTATTATAGGAATCCTAACATTCCTTTCAAATCCAAAAGACCCACTAATAGTTGCCCATGTTTTTTGCATAGGGATGATTGCGGGATCTTTACTCTCAAATTCATTGAGTACCTCACTGCGGACCTCCCACTACCACAATGGACAGAAGAGGAAATTCATTTTTTCCGCCGGAAGATGACAATTGAATTATACAGTGGGAATGCTTACTTAGAAGGCAAATTTTGATAGGAATATTCAGGCTACTTTTTTTATAGCATCCGCTTGTTTGGCAGGTACATGAGACAGATGTTTGCATCTTCTGCACAACATTACACCAACGATCAGCTTGAATTTTATCCAATAGATTAGGTGAAATGAATACTAACCCAATAGATGAGGTGACATCTCAGTCCTTGTATATATACATCAGTTTTAAATTTGAATGTTTATCAGGAGGGGTCGTCTTTTTGTAAATGGAATGTCAAGTTGCCTTGGTATATGTACATGTGCAACAGTTTCAAATTATGAATAAAAATTGTATTTTCGTACAGGAAACAATTATTTGTGTTTATTAGGTGGCATCGTGAACATTGTGTTTAAGTAATGCTTGCTTAAAAAGTAGTCAAAAGTAGGTCAAAAGTAGGTCAAAAGTAGGTCAAAAGTCGGTAAATATTCGGTTAAATGGGAGTCAAAAGTAGATAAAATGTAGGTACACATTAGGTAAAAAGTAGGCAAAATTGAGATCTGTTATATCTTTGATACGTCAACTGCAATGTTCATAGGATTAATTAGTTTTACTCAATAAATTGATTTTCGATGTCCCGATATATTATCGGTCCTTTGATGTTCAGAAATTTCATTCGGCTTTAACAAATTTTAAACGTTGAAAGATGTAGTGAGGATAACTTATTTAAGATGGGTGTACAATTTACATTTTTTATTGTGACCATTGTGTTTAGGAGTAGCTCGCTGAAAAAATCGTCAAATGATGGTCAAAAGTTGGTAAATATTAGGTCAAATTGGGGTCAAAAGTAGGTAAAACGTAGGTAAATATTGGGTAAAAGCTTGGTAAAACATTTGATCTGTTGTATTTTTTATGCGTTAACTGTAATGTCAACTTCTTTAAGTTCACATAGGATTAATTAGTTCTGCGTAAGCTTACAACAATTCATTTATTTTAATAGGCCCAAGCAATAACCACAAACACTCAATGTGTTCAACCCCGACAAACAAAAAGAACATGCCAAAAAATATAGCATTCACTGTGTTGAACACTTTTCTTTGTACCGTTACAAGACAAGTAATCTGTAACATATATAGATTCAAAACACATCTTCAGTCCAATGTGTTAAATATAAAACCTACACATGCCTATTGAACAACCTCAGTCCAAGTGCATCATCTTCTGGGAGTGTTGGTTCTTGCGATACTCCTCCAAGATCGATGGAAGGCATGTCGTTCCAAAAGTGGTTGTCAGGACCTAATTACCAAAATTCACAATTAACAATTAACACATAAGTCTACATCTAACGACATACAGAATCACACACATAACCAACATTATTTTACCAAGAATTGATAAGGATCAGGATTCGGATGCATGCATAAATTCACTCCTCCCATTTTATTCGGGTTTGGGTCACACGAACGTTGATAGTTAGGAGGATAATATGTGCTCTCTTGCGTAGGGAGGAGACATGCAGATACACCCTCATGTGTCGTGTTGACCTCCATCATTCGAGATTGAGTTGTGCTACTATTATGGCAAACCTATCAAGTTGAAAAACATAATCTGGAATGTCACAAAACACTAAAATAGTAAATAAAATGCTATTTTACATCAAATAAAGTACCTCACCTGTACGACCTCACTAGGTGCACTATTTTGTTTGTTTTTCTTTGATTTCTTTCCCTGTTTCTTCCCAGTTTCTGCTGTAATGTTAGAAAGACGTTAGACAATTATACATAAAATACAAATTTAAAATTTTATAAAAGAAAAGGTGTACCAATTTTTTTTTTCTTGCCCACAATTTTTTCAACGCTGGATTTTAGTCTGCCTTTGTAA
>MVGT01002941.1:50739-77679 GCA_002174775.1 Macleaya cordata | reverse complement strand
AAAAAAAAAAAAAAAAAACTTTTTGGACCGACCCTGTCTGTGAGTACATATATATGTATATATTTATTTTTTTAAAATATAGGAGTGCTTATATATATATATATATATATATATATATATGAGCACTTGTAGTGCCGGCCCTAAACTACTTGTAACTCGAACTTTGACACGCACACGTACTAGGCTCAAATCAATTTTGATACACGTATGCAAACTGATTTTCATACTACTGGATACTCTCTCCTAAAACAAGTTTAAAATTTGATCTCAATGACATGTGTAGGTTTATTACTTGTGCTCATCGCATCATAAGCCTAAATCTTCATTTGGTTTTCCCTTCCTAAGTTAATCTATCAATAAGCATATATATAAATTTTGGTGTAAATACTGATATGGCCATAACTTCTAAGAGTAAGGTGAGCGTATGCATGCTATATATTTAACTTTTATGTAACCAGGGTTTAAGGTCGGATTTCGTGACTTCACCGATACTTGTTGCTCGCAAACTGTCTTGAGGTTTAACGGCTTATGCCACTTGTCCCAAGTTGGACTTTGTGTCGGTTTTCACATTTTTATTGTTATGGTTGTTTTCGAGGTTTAAACAAACTATTTCATGGTCTAAAGTTCGATGAACAACTCGCATTGTGATTTCTCGAGCACGATGGGTTCTGAACTCGGTTTTTGAATGAGTCCAAAAAAAAAAGAAATGGATTTCAAAGTATTTTGATTTGATGAGTTCATGATGCATTACCATAGAAGCCGAATCCCATAGGAGCTAAGGCTCTACAGACACCCTCATGACTGAGACAATGATTTTTTCTTGGGGTTAGACACCCCACTATCGATGGTTGTGGTTTCCGAACTAAGGATCAAAATCAGAATGGGTGAAGTAGTTTTCGAATCCAAAGGCCAAAATCAAAATACTTGCATAAAACTTTCTTTCTGTGGTTAATCGAAACGTGGCTTTTCGAAAAATGGTTCCTTTCAAAAACTCTCAACTTCGATTTCCAGTTTGAAGGTTCATCGCTTCGTGTTTAGCCGCCGCCTGTTAGGGGTGGGAGGTGATCATATTGAGTTTTCTTATTGTTGTTGATAACCATTGCATGTACTCAGTTAGAGTTGAGCTGATAGACAAACTACTCAGATTGACATCTAAAGCTTAATTAGTTGCTTGCTTGGAATTCGTACACTGCTTAGAGATGCATTTTCCTTGAATTTCTAGTTGTTGAAAGGCTTATTTTCTATTTGAATCATGTTTAAGAACCTTGTTGTTAAGTTCTAACTCTTGATGTAATCCAGTGTGGATTGACTATGTTTAAGCTTATGCCTTTTTTGAACATCTTGTTTAGTTCTTTCCTTCTTATCGATTGTATTGAAGTCTAAGCCTGTTAATGTTTTAACTAAGAATCTTTATTAGAAGTGTACAATTTCTCTTTAGTTGCCACATCTGTTCATCTATTTTTTTTTTTTTTAAAATAGACCATCGTTTCGTTGTTTCCACCCTAACATGTCGGGATACGGATTTAAATTTTCGGGTTGACCCAGGATCTGGAATTCGGGGTGTTACAAAGAAAGGGAAGAAATAATTTATCTTTATAGAGTAGAGAAAAGAAAATGATATTTTTGTTAGAGAGCAAATCTAGATCGTTTTTTGTCTTATAACCATTGTGTTTTATTATATATATAAGGGATAGGTAGGTTGACACATAGAATGTGACTTATAAAATTAAACGCAGTTATGGAGCCCACGTGAAATTGATCCAAAGGCTGATTTCTGGTGGGGATGTTCTTCTAACTACTTCTGGTGAAAATCAACTAAATTTAACGGTCATTGAGCGACATATTTTATCGTTGATTTTCAATGATTTTCAACTAACTTTTGATTAGGTTAGAACTTTTAGAACGACCTGATTTTTTATTAGGATGATCTATATGGTTAGAAGAACATCCTCACAAAAATCATCGCTTGGATTATTTCTATGTGGGCCCCACAACTACATGTGATTTTATAAGTTATATTCCTTATATATATATATATATAGAGGATCAAGATACATACATTACCTGTGGGGCCCACATGAAGTAGATCCAAGGGATATATTAAGTTAGATGTTCTCCTAACCATGTTGATCATCCTCACAAAAAATTAGCAAATTCTAGAACTTGTAACCCTATCATTCGGCAATTGGAAATCACAGAAAATAAACGGTGATTGAGCTATTCATTTTACCATTGATTTTACTCAATGGATTAGAATGGGCAGATTTTTTTTTAGGGTGATCTACATGATGAGAAAAATATCTTAACTTAAAATCAGCCCTTGAATCATCTTAATGTGGACCCCACAGGTCAATGTACACTTAAATACTCAATTTACTTTTAACAATGTATGTGTATACTCTCATATCTATTATAATATATTATAGAAGAAATCTTTCTCTCTCCCAAGTAAACTCCCTATATTTTGCCACATGTTACTCTCTCCTCTCTTTTATTTTTCAAGTAGTTTTACTAAAATAGAAATTTTAGAAATTTCATCTCTAATTGAAAATTAATATTTTCTAAATTCTCTCTTATCCTTTCCAAGTAAAATATGTAATTTATTAACGAGCAAAGGAGGTTAAAATTCCACACCTTTCAAAAACTCTACCGAATGGGGGCCAACCCAAAATAATTTAGTAAATGGGCTGGTCTCTTAAATTCTACCAATTCTACCCCGTACCCCCAAGCCAAATTCGACCCACGTGAAACCCAAAACATGAAACCCACATCCCATAATATAATTTCTTATGCAATATGAAAAATTACCCATACCTAGGTGAAGGTCTTAACCAATAAACACTAATCTGAGTGCATATAGAAGGAGGATCAATATCTACCTATTTAAAGCTTAATTCACTATGCAAGCATAATAAGTAGTAATTGAAACAAACAAGTATTGACTTATTCGATTCTCAAATGCGGAATTAATGGAGAATCAAATATTTCAATCTTGAACAAAAATCATTTACAAATATAAGCAATCAACACAAATGATTTTTGTTGATGGGGAAAAACCTAACGGAAAAAACTCTGGGACCTAGTCCAAAAATTACCACTAAGAGTTGTGAGAATTCTTACAACCGTTCACATCGACAACACGACTCCCTCATTCAAACTCGACCGGTCTTTCTCCACTACCCGAATCCACGAATCGCCTCTTCAATGGTGTGTGCGTATCACACTCAGAATCCACCAAGCCCGCACTTGTTAGCTCAAATCCTCAAGCCTCTTGTACGCCTCCAACCTGGAATTCACCAAGCCTCATACTTGTATGCTCGAATACACGAGCCTGCACCTCGCCGGAACTCCACCGACGAACTCACCGGAACTCCACCGGTGACTGTAATGGTGTTTGAAGATTTAGGTGTTTCTTCAATACTCTATGGCTCTCATGCAAGAATGATATGCAATATCTAGCTAAAATGAAAAGCCCTATAAGAGTAGAACAAAATCAACTCTCAAGAAGAAGTTAGCTCAATCTCTCTCAAGATCTCGAAGCCCTAGCTAGTTGGAGAAGATAACTACAATGGTTTCTCACTCTAAGCTCTAACTTTCTCCTTTTTCCTTGATGCATAACCTAAAATGGTTTGCTTCTCTTCTATATAAAGAGAAGGAGCAAAACCTAAGGTCATTTGGGTCAAAAGACCAAAAGGGTATGAGTCCCTAGGTCTAAAAATTGCGCAACCCAGAAACCTAAGTGCAGAATATCGATACAGCCAAGATGTGTATCGATACTGAGCTTACAGTTGAATTATGTATCGATACACATCACATCAGTATCGATACTGGCTTACAGTTCAAGTCTGTATCGATACACAACTTAACAGTATCGATATAAGCTGGGTAAAATGTGCAAAACTAATTTTGCAAACCATTTTTAGTCCTAGCTAATGCTATTAAGACCTGATCTTGCCTTGGTACCGATACAACCTCAGACAGTATCGATACGGGCAGTGTAGTATCGATACTGAGTATCGATACCAGCCTAGCCTGACTTACGGGCTAGGTTTGTATCGATACTACCTTCAGAGGGTATCGATACCACCCTGCCCATGAGCTAGAATATCCTTTAAAAAGTGTCTAGATGGGTTCGAAGTTCATCCTAGCTTGTGTGGCTAAGTCCTAATGCCTTCTAACCACCTATGAATGATAAACATGGTAACTTACCAATGCGTGGTGAGTTCCGGTGGTGAGTTGAGTCCGATGGCGTGCTTTCTCTTTGATCTTCGATGTAATGTGTGTTTGCACGAAGGATACATCCTAACTCTAACTCAAGCAAGGACATACATTTAAGTTCATTTGTCAATTTCATGACAAAACCCCATACATAAGAAAATTTCCAAAAGACACATTACAACATGAATTCTCTTACAATGAACGTAATAAAATGCAAAACCTCCCCAATAAGAGATAAAAAAAAACACATGGAAAGTTCTGCAAAATCACACAAGAGTCATCAAGGCATCATAATATAAGCAGTAAATGTAAATCCTTGAGTTTCTTGCGACTCCCCCTATCTGATACAACTCTCCCATAATTACTTCTCCCCCTTTTTGTAATGAAATCGACAAAGGCCGAACGGGGTAGAGGAGAGGAGCATAAGATGTGAGGTTCACCATTCAACTTGTCAAAAACATTCACAATAATAAATAAGACTTGAAGCAATGGAAGATAACATGCATCAATAGACATTTCAAATTCATTCATTTGAAAGAGAATAGATCTACAAGCGATAGAAATGAGTGAAACCAAATAAACAAGCATAGTTATCAAATATTCATAACATGATGAAAAAGAAATGAAAGACTATACAAATAAACTAAGTAGTGTCCTAGTCTAATCATCTTCCTCACCACTGTCATCACCAACTTCTTTCCTGGAGTCCTATGACGAGCGAGACTCGATAAGGCTAACAATGTGATCGAGAGAAGAAGGTGTGGTTCAACGCAATTCCTCAGAGGAGGGAACAAAATGTGGTCAGTCACCGGCTCAAGTTTGCATATATCATAAAGAGCCTCTGGGGTGACTATAAGAACCTTACCCAAGATAAACGATATGAAAGTAAAGACAACGGAGTCAATAAACATGCATATTTGCTTAGAACAGTTGTCTATCCTAGCGTAGGCCATCCTTGTTCCTTCTAAAATGTCGAGGCTAAGGAAACACGCAAGAAAATCTCGAATGTCGCTAAAGCCCATGCGTCAAAAACGAACCTTTTCAAAAACGTATCGGAGTAAAAGTTCTTTCCGAATACAAGCTGGGAGTTTTTCACAAAATCTATCATGTAAACCACATTTTCAACAACAACTCCCCCTAAATCGAATCTTTCAAAACATTTTCAACTGAAGACAATAAGATTCGATAGAAATACACTCAAAATGCTCTACACAAGAACATAAGTGTCACGATTTAATCCCAACCACATGAGAAACAATCACTGTGAGCCATACGATGAATCAAGACCATCAAATGAGACAGTTTACACAAGTCCATAAAAGCATCATAAGCAACTGGTTTTCAAGAAGATATTCAAGCATAAACAATGAAAATACAAGTTGAGTTGACCACAAGATCCATCGAACAATTGGAATGAGTGCGTGTGCAAGTGATGATGTCACAAAGTGTGAAAAGATCCTTGAAAGTTGATTATCATTAAGATTCTACTCTCTTTTCACTATTCCAAACCGCACTAGTATGGAGGACGAATCACAATGCATGTTCTAAGTAGTTCAAGATCAACATGTTAGGGCTTTACCATGAAGGTGTATTTTAGAATACAAATAGCCCAAGAGCATGTATCATGACTCATTAAGACTACCCGAGAGTTTATTATTGATTTGTTATAGATTTGCTCTCAAGGCATCAAGACTTATCATGTGGTCCCACTACGAACTATCATGCCACCAAGCTCAAAATCTTTTACGAAAGCTTACTCTTTAGGTGGCTCCACCAATCTCAAAATCTTTTACGAGAGCTTACTATTTAGGTGGTACACCGAGTTCAAAGTCTTTTACGAGAACTCACTTTTGAGGTGTGTAGTAACAATATATATAAACAATAAAGCAAAAATGCTATGATAATTCGTCCATACTAGTTTGGTTCGAAATAGTTCAAGAGAAGTAACAAATGTACAAAGTAGGATCAACCCACACACATTCAATCAAACACAAGATACAAACATAAGTTCAGAAAAGTTCGAGTGAAAAGTGTGAAGCAAAGAACTTGAGATCTCAAGGTCTATTATCCAAAGATATTCAAAAAATCCAAAAACTCATGATCTCAAGAGCAAGTGATCAAAAAACCTTATCTAAGATATTCAAGATGCATAAGGAAAGGATCATAGTGAAGACACACAAGTCAAAACCAAATTAAGGCACAAATGATTTGTGTGCTAAGCAAGGATACTGCGGGAGAAAAATATGCATAAAGGGCATGAATTTTCAAAAACACGAAGTATCAAACAATTCTTTCTAGAATGCGAGACAAGTGACAATACAATGCAGACTAGAAGAAACACACTCAACTACCCATTATAAGAGAGGAACAAGTAACAACAAGGGTAGGAGAGAGAAATTGGGTGATTTCAAGACACAGAGACTACCCCAACTGCCCTTCTAAGAATGTCAAAAATCAGGGAATTCAAAGGCTAGGTGAGGATATCAACAACTAGTTTAACATTTGGCACGTACTTATAATGAATCACCTTCTCTTCAACTAAGTAATGGATAAAGTGCATCCTAATATCAGTGTGCTCAGTTCTAGAGTGTTGATTATGAATCATGGTGATATCAAAAGTACTAGTGTTATCACAACAAACAATTATAGTGGCATGCTTAAAACCATAATCAATAAGCATTATGAAACTACCAAAATAATTGAGTGAAACACTAACCTGCCGCGATATCTTCTGCCTTTGTTGTGGATAAGGATTAAGAGACATGCTTCTTGCTCTTCCTGTCATCCACATTTCTGGTCCAACCCACATCGGAGTGAGCACAAATCTCGAAGCTGGTGTCCTTGGTGTACCATAGTCCATATTCGAGATATCCCTTGCATTGAAGTCTTATTTTGCCAATTCTGAAAATAACCTATTCATAAGTACCGATGAAAGACAAAAGGAAACACTCCCAAAAAGTAGAGACTTTAAACTCTAGGAGATGTTTTTTAACTTATTTCCTGCACATGTCCACAAAACACATCAAGGTACCATAGAAAATATGAGTATATATACTCAATAAGCTTACACTTCCCCTTGATAAGTGGCACACAAATCTATCCCCCTATATGATATATTTCCCATCACATAGTACTCCCCTTGAAAGATCAAGAACACTTACAAGGAGAAACAAAGGAAGATAGTGCAAGGAAATAAATATACAAACCAACCAACCATCAAGATGCATATCAAACTAAATTTCGTAGTTGCGCAAACGACAACAAGTAGGTAATTGAATAGTCAATAAATACACAAGGTGGAAGGTAAGTACATGATAAGTCACACACTATATCAACTATCTAATCTAGCTAAGGAGAATCAAAGCTATGATGAGAAAATGGAAGTACGGTGTGTGAGACTATCCTGGTTTCGAAAACCTATGGACAAGATGCATATCGTTGGATAAACAACTATTAACCTAATGCACTATAATGAGCAAGCATGCACATAAACATATACAATGAATCAATTCATGCACACACTTTTAACCAAAACATTAACAAGATTAAATCTTAAACATAGTCTGGTTTAACATGCATCAACACTTTGACCCAGAGACACATGAATGTAACAAAGGAAGAGTGAGAATACAAACCTGCAGAAAGTATTCTGCTTGATGTAGTTGACCCTCAGTAGTCACCATTTGTGTAATAGCCTGTTTCTCAATCAATAATAAAGACTTATACAATTCATTCAAAATTGATAAAGAGCCAAGAATACAAGCACAAGAAAATACACACATGTCATAAAATTAGATATGATAAAGAATCGACATGGTGTAAAGTACGATACTCAGAAGATAGAATGACATGTTCATATGCAATGGAACTTTCTCTATAAGTACATACTTCATAAACTAGAATGAATATAATCAGCAAAAAGCAAACTAGTGGTGTACCCATTCAACTTCCCTAACAAATTATGCAGCCCAAGCAAAGCGAGGAGTGGGTGTGCTGAACAGGATTTATGATGAAGCATAAAAACAAGATATAACATAATGAATACAGAAAGTCGCATGCACATAGTAAGCATTATGCATATGATTCATCGAAGAATAACACAATTTTGAACCTGTTGAGGACTATTCTTTCTTGACTGTGGACAATGATTGAGAGACAGCACTTTGCTCTACTTATCATCCACATACTCTGCATATCTCGTATCAAAGATGACACAATCATTGAGGTTCTTTGCCCTGTTCAGAACCTTTATTCTTCTTAGAAAATCTCTGCACCATCACAAGAAATTCATCAAAAGAATCGGGTTTCTCTCGGAGGGAGACCACCCATGTGAACCGAGAGAAACCAATAATCATAATCGAAATAAACCATTTTAACACATATGGTCAAGTAACCAAACACCAAACACCTTGAGAGGGATTCAAAGACATTGGTTGACTCGAAATCAAATGAGACGACAAACAAAATATATAGTATTTACAGTTTGTTACCTCATTCGATTCCGATGGTTGCATCCCCACTAATGTCATTGGGGATGTGGAGCCTTGCCCCTTTGAGTTGACGAGTATTGAATGTTGTCAACTCGTTTCTTCACCCATACCAACTTTTCATTCTTCTTTGGAACTTCATCCTTAGGCTTGGGTGTAGAGGCATGCTTCACTTTGGTCTTCTTGCCTTGCTTCTTGATATATGGTCTCTTGCCATATGTCGTTCTACTACCGTTGGGATTTGCAAGTCTCCCAATCTCTCCAGTCAAGGCTCTTACTTTACCTTGAAGTTGCTTGAACTTCTTTAGCAACTCCTTTTCTCTTTGTGAGCTATGGAGGTCTTCCAAGTAGAATTTATAGGTATTTTGCAAGCGACCATGACATCCACAATATGAGCATGTGTGGATAATTTGAGGCAATCTCCTAGTGCCTCTTGGTTTGGCTTATGGCTTGGCAACCTTCTTTGGAGCTTGTTGCTTGATAACTTGCTGTGCAGCTTGTTTGTCAGCTTGCTTAACTGCTCCTTTTTGTGGAGGAGGAGAAGTCTTAGCTTTCACAAAAGTCGTTGACGTTGAAGTGCTAGCAACCTTACTTGGATCAAACTCGAGTCCCTTTTTGTCACCTGAATTCTTCTATCCTTTCAACATTGACACAAGGTTATTCGACCCGTGATTGAATTTGATGATCATCTCTTTAGACTCTTTCAGCTCTTCCTTCACTCTCTTCATCTCATCAAGGAGAGATGTGACTCTCTCATTTGCCACCACAAGCTCATTCTTGAGAAACTTGATTTCTTTTTCTTTCCCTTCAAGAATCTCATTGCCTTCTACCTCTCTCTTGGATGCTTCTTCCACTTGAAGAATTAGATCATTCTTCTTAGTCTCAAGACTTGAAATCATCAGTTTTAGCTCTTTGTGATCTTTGGACAAGCTCTTACTATTTTCCAAAATTCTTGAAAACAATTCTTCTTCGTGGAGATCATCTTCACTCTCATCTTCCTCACTTGAGGTTTGAGTACTTTCCTCATCCTCTATTTGCTCATGTGAGGAGGCATGTGAAGCAGTGAATGCAACAAGTTTTCCTGTCGTTGCGTCTTCACTATCATGATAAGTCGAATTCCGATGATGAATCATCAAAGGTGACATTCATCACTTTCTTTCCCTTTGAATCACCGAAGCTCTTCTTATTCGGGCAGATGTTTACCATGTGTCCAAATCCATGACACTTGTAGCATTGCACCTCATCACTCTTCTTCTTCTCAAACCTATCTTTATCGAGTTTGGACTTGGAGAAAGAAGAGTTCTTCTTGTCGAATTTTGGAGATCCTCCTTTCTTTTTTTTTCATGTGCTTCATGAATTTCCTTGTGAGGATGGCAATTTTCTCATCGCTTGAGTCCTCGGAGGACTTGTCATTCGACGTACTAGCTTTCTTGAAGGCCTTCAAAGATATATTCTGGGACTTTTTTGTAGAGCAGAAGTTTGACTCGAATGTTCGGAGATTTCCTGCAAGTTCCTCAGGTAGAAGAGCATCAATATCTTTACTCTCCTCAATAGCCGTAACTTTGGCTTCAAATCTCTTGGGGAGAAATCTTAGAACCTCACGGACTATTTTAGAGTTAGAAATAGTCTCTCCTAAGGCAAACATGTTGTTCACAATTTCACCGAGTTTGCCGTAGAACTCGTTGAAGGTCTCATTTTCCTCCATTCGAAGATTTTCGAATTGGGTTGTCAACATTTGCAACTTTGCAATTTTGACGATCTGGGTGCCTTTATATGTAACTTCTAATTTCTTCCATGCCTTCTTTGCTATAAGGAAATTTGAAATGCTTCTAAACTCATTGGCTGTAACAGCATTAAATATGGCATTAAGGCCTTTATTGTTATAGGTGGCCTTATCAAGTTCGTCTTCAGTCCAGACATCACTTGCTTTAGGTTTATTCACAGCAACACCATCAATTGTGGTGGTTATGGTTGGAGGGGACCAACCATTTTGTAAAGCCATCCAAACTCTTTCATCTATAGAGTTTAGGAAGGCTCTCATGGCTTTCCAATACGTATAGTTACTCCGTCAAACAATGGAGGTTTGTTTACAGCAGTTCCTTCCATATATCACTACAAGGATCTCACCGGGATGTAAAACCCTAAATGGTGAACTATGCTCTGATACTAATTGAAAAATCACCTATACTTAGGTGAAGGTCTTAACCAATAAATACTATTCTAAGTGTATATGGAAGGAGGATCAATATCTACCTCTTTAAAGTTTAATTCACTATACAAGTATAATAAGTAGTAATTGAAACAAACAAGTATTGACTTATTCGATTCTCAAATGCAGAATTAATGGAGAATCAAATATTTCAATCTTGAACAAAAATCATTCATACATATAAGCAATCAACACAAATGATTTTTGTTGACGGGGAAAAACCTAACGGAAAAAACCCCAGGACCTAATCCAGAAATTACCACTAAGAGTTGTGAGAAATCTTACAACCGTTCACATCGACAACACGACTCCCTCATGCAAACTCGACCGGTCTTTCTCCACAACCTGAATCCACGAATCGCCTCTTCAATAGTGTGTGCGTATCCAACTCGGAATCAACCAAGCCTCGCACTTGTTAGCTCGAATCCTCAAGCCTCTTGTATGCCTCCAACCCAGAATCCACCAAGCCTCGTACTTGTATGCTCGAATACACAAGCCTGCACCTCGCCGGAACTTCACCGACGAACTCTTCGGAACTCCACCTACGAACTCACTGAAACTCCACCGGTGACTGTAATGGTATTTGAAGATTTGGGTGTTTCTTCAAGACTCTATGGCTCTCATGCTAGAATAATATGCAATATCTAGCTAAAATGAAAAGCCCCATGAGAGTAGAACAAAATCAACTCTCAAGAAGAAGTTAGCTCAATCTCTCTCAAGATCTTGAAGCCCTAGCTAGTTGGAGAAGATGACTACAATGGTTTCTCACTCTAAGCTCTAACTCTCTTCTTCTTCCATGATGCATAACCTAAAATTGTTTGCTTCTCTTCTATATAAAAAGAAGGAGCAAAACCTAAGGTTATTTGGGTCAAAAGACCAAAAGGGTATAAGTCCCTAGGTCTAAAAATCGTGCAACCCAGAAACGCAAGTGCAGAGTACCGATACAGCCAAGATGTGTATCGATACTCAGCTTACAGTTAAAGTCTGTATCAATACACAACACATCAGTATCGATACTGGCTTGTAGTTGAAGTCTGTATTGATACACAACTCAACAGTATCGATACAAGCTGGGTAAAATGTGCAAAACGGATCTTGCAAACCATTTTTAGTCCTAGCTAATGCCATTAAGACCTGATCTGGCCTTGGTATCGATACGACCCCAGACAGTATCAATACGGGCAGTGTAGTATCGATACAAAGTATCGATACCAGCCTAGCCTGACTTACAGGCTAGGTCAGTATCGATACTACCTTCAGAGGGTATCGATATCACCCTGCCCATGAGCTAGAATATCCTTTAAAAAGCGTCTACATGGGTTCTAAGTTCATCCTAGCTTATATGGCTAAGTCCTAATGCATTCTAACCGCCTATGAATGATAAACATGGTAATTTACCAATGCGTGGTGAGTTCCGATGGTGAGTTGAGTCCGATGGTGTGCTTTCTCTTCGATCTTCGATGATGTGTGAGTTTGCACGAAGGATACATCCTAATTTTAACTCAAGCAAGGACATACATTTGAGTTCATTGTCTCACCATGAACATTGACAAACCCAAAAGTACCTTTCATAATATATAGATGCATATGGAATTATAGATTCCATTCCTGATTTTCAGGTCCAAACTTGGACTCCGATCTCCTTTTTCGATTGAGTGCAGGGGGTAGAGAGAGGAAGTCTTCATTTTTGGTGTTGGAGTTGAGGGGGTAGCTAGAGAGAGAAAATGAAGTAGAAAAAAGAAGAAGAAAAGAGCAGATTGACAATGAACAAATCGAAAATGTGGAATTGATCTCTAGATCTGCTCATCGGATGAGGAGATCGGTGATGTGCTCTCTAGCATGGATACTGTCTTCTTCCTCTCTCCGTCTCTCTCAAAATCCTAATAGTTCAATTCACAAAAGGAAGCAACAAAGTCATCATCGGAGTCTAACTTCGGAGGTGAAAATCGGGCTAAGTTTTAAACGAAATCTATAATTTCATATTCAACTGTTTATTGCATAAGGAATATATTTTGTGACACAATAAGTTGCATATGATTTCATATGCAACCATCTATTTCATAAGGAATGCTATTATGAGATAGAATAAGTTACATATGAGATATCTAGTTTATACGGCGGCAGAGGTCTTCGTGTCTGGTGGTGTAGTAGAGAGGGTAGAGAGAGAAAAAGAAGAAAAGACAATAGGGTCGATCGGGTGCTACCAGTGTGGTTTTGGGTACCAACTTGGGGCATGGGAATACAGGGGCATAATTAGAGAAAATGAAGGGACCAGTCCTTTTACTCAATTATTTTAGACCGGCTCCTATTCTCTATAGTTTTTCAAGGGAGTGAAATTATAAGCGCCTTTCTTTCTAAGAATTAGAAAAAACTAAAAAATAAAATCAATATCTAATAAAAAAATATTACCATATTAGTAATTATTTTATATATAATAAATAAAAAAATATGAAAATTAAATAATTTTGATTAAAAATAATTATGTTTTGCACGTGGCATGGTGGCATGGAGGCTAGTATATATATAGAGCATGGATACTTTGTCCAATGTTCAAATGCCCCGTGTGTGCCCAACTATGCTGTGGAGTCCACAACAAATTGATTCAAGGGTGTAACGAAGAACTCACCATATAGATTATCCTCTAGAAAATTTGTCCGTTCTAAATTTCTAACCCCATCAAAAGTTGATTTAAATCTAACAATGTTTATAGACAATGTGATTTTCGAGAAGGATGATCTACATGGTGAGTCATCCTTACCGAATATCAACCCTTGGATCATCTTCATTTAGGCCCTACAACACATTGGGTACACATTGGGCATTTAGATATTGGGCAAAGTATTCCTCCTTATATCTATTATCTATACTATTATATTATAGCAGAACCCTATGACATGGGACTCTGCTGTAGCGACATGTGGCAATTAAATATAATGCCACGTCATTCTTTTAGAAAGATGTACCTCTTTTAAAAAATTTGAAGAGAGGTGTTTGTATCCCAATAGAAAGTTTTATACTGGCACTCATTCGTCTAAAGAGATGTACCTGTACAAAAAGATATTAGAAACTAACATTTGAAATTCAAACATGACACAGGTCATCTACATCCTTTCGGAAACGGGTTACACCAAGTCATCGTCAATGCCATCTTCCCATTCTCACTCATCTGAAGGGGTACGTGTTTGGTCCAAAAGAAAATTCTACAAATATTTCCAACTCGATCATTTTGGTGATCCTTGATAATTTAGTCATAAATTAATAGTGTTAATTAGTTGCAGTTTGAAAGGTCTCCCAACCGATAGTAATCTATAACAGTTCATTTTTCTTCGACGCTTCACAGTGAAAGTTACAAACATAACTACACCTTCATTTATATGGCATTGGAACAGTAAAAATTTTGAAGAGTCGAGGGTGCTGCAGACTAATTAAATTATGCTCTTCGGTCCTGAATAGTGATATCAACAACCCAATTAACAAAAAGCTTGGATCTTTTTTATGGGTAAACCAATTTCTCTTTGTAGCATTGAGAAATAAAAAAAATCCAGAAATTAAAGAGTGATGTACCAGACAAAATGGGATGGAAAAATTCAACAAATTAAAGATACGTCCACAACAATAAATTAGATCAATAGATATGAATAAATACTGAAATGTTCTAAAAAAAATTATATGGATTTTTAATAGTAGTTGCAAAGAATCTGAATTCTTTTCAGATTACTTGGTTGAAACCTAATGTAATTGATTTTATTTTGTTGGCATGCAGTGTGATTTTTATCAGATTAGAAATATACTATAGGAGAAGTCTTAGATTAAAAAAACCCTCTCTGTTAGGTGTGGGTTAAAAAAACCTACATTATAAACATATGGCCCAATCTATTATCTATTACTAGCCCCCATATCCGTGCAAGGCATGGAGCTTCTTTTTAAAAAAAAAATTGAATTTTTTTATTAGATAATTAAAAAATTTAGTTGTTTTAGATTGGGTCAAATGTTTATAATGTAGGTTTTTTTAACCCACACTTAAGAGTGAGGGTTTTGTTAACCCAATAATAGATAATAGACTGGGCCATATGTTTATAATGTAGGTTTTTTTAACCCACACCTAAGAGAGGGTTTTGTTAACCCAAGGCTTCTCCTATAGTATATTAGAATAGATGTAGGTTTTTTTAACCCATACTTAAGAGTAAGGGTTTTGTTAACCTAATAATAGATAATAGATTGGCAATATGTTTATAATGTAGGTTTTTTTAACCCATACCTAAGAGAGAGAGTTTTGTTAACCGAAGGCTTCTCCTATAGTATATTAGAATAGATTGAGTTAACAAAATCCTCTCTCTTATGTGTGGGTTAAAAAAACCTACATTATAAACATATGGCCCAATCTAAAACAACTAAATTTTCTAATTATCTAATAAAAAAATTCAAATTTTTTTTTTAAAAAAACCAGCCCCCGTGCCTTGCACGGGATATGGGGCTAGTATATACTATCTATACTATCTATACTATAGTACTATAGCTGAAGCATCTGACGTGGCAAGTCCTGATGTCCACGTGGCACTCTAACATTTTAGAGTGCCACATCAAAAGAAGTATGACACATCACCATCTTTAATAAACCGTTTCCATAAATCACTCACTCGCTCTTTATTTCTCTAAAACCGTTAGCTACCTTCACCCTTCATTAATACTCTCTTTCTCTAATAATCAGCATCAAAACTCTCACAATTTCTCCTATTAATTTTTAAATGCAGTTATAAAACGTAATCACTTCTCACTAATAAATACAGCACACTCAATTCTCTTTCATTAAATAGAATCAAATCAATATGTATAAAACAAAACGTATAAATGGGCCGTCCTCTTTCTCTGATATATTTAAATCAATTAAAAACTACCTACACTACCACAATTCCCACTCTCATTTTAAATACAATAAATATATAGAACAATTATATACCTTTTTTTCTTCCTACAAGGCTATATAACACATATACATTTCTTTCTCATTTTTATTGCAATGTTGATATGATTGATTTAACGTGCTTTTAATTAAATTACATTAATGATTGTCTACTTATGCTTTAGGGTCTTGTTAGTTGCTTATTCTTTCAACTTAATTTTGACTCTATTTGTAATTTAGTCTTGCACGTTATTATCACATTAATGAACTATAGAATGCTACGAGTTAACCAGAATGGTGGTTGCCAAAGTAACCCGTGGTGAATAATAAACTTATAAATTTAGTTCATATTAATGTAACTTAGTTAAGTGAATTAGTGAAATAGTCAGTTACATTTCTTATTTAATTATCAACTAGGGATTGGTCCAAAGACACATCGTTAGTTGTAATAATTATGAAATGTTATAATGTAATTCATTTTATCGCCCCACCTCAGGATATATTGTGAGTGAACAATTTGTATGTCATGATTTTAGGTATCTATTATCCTGAATTATGATTATGGGGCTACCCATAGAGTGGAGAGACTTATTGTTTATGCGAGTACTTAGTATATTTCAATTTTAGCCCAAAGGCAAATTCTGACGATACTACCTGCTCAACACCAGAACATAAGTTATAAATGAACACTTAGTATATTGCGGTTTTTAGCCCAAAGGCAAAATCATGCTGATATTGTTAGTTCATCATTAAAGTATACTTTGTTCTGAATTATAATTACATGAGTTTCTCTTCACCTTTGAGTGAACGCTTGGTATGTTGTAGTTTTAGCCTAAAGGTGAGACCATGATAATACTCTTTGTTCACATAGTGAAGAGACTCATTGCTTGTGAGAGCGCTTAGTATGTTGCAATTTCAACCCAAAGATGAAAATTGTAATGATACTGCATGCTTAATTTTAGAATATATGTTTTGAGTGGACACTTGTTATGTCGCGATTTTGGCCCAAAGGTGAAATCATGATAATACTATTAATTAAAGGTATACATTTATTCTAATTATGGTTAAATATTTTCTCTTCACTATTTAAGTGAACACTTTGTATGTCATTGTTTTGCCCAAAGGTGAAATAATGATGATACTTCTTGTTCATCAATTGTGATAAAATGAGTTTCATTTTCTACTATTTGAGTGAAAGTTATGTATGTCATGGTTTTTCGCCCAAAGGCAAAATCATGATGATACTCCTTGTTCATCAATAACTAGGATATATATCATTCTAAATTATAGTTAGGCAAAAATCGTAAACTCACTACTCTAACGGATATCAGTAGTTTGAATGTAAGATCTTTTCCTTAAGCTATAGAAAAGGTCAAACAGACTTAACATTATGTTCGTATAAGTATGAGTTGCAAACAATATGTACAATATTAGACTTTTCAATACTGATTGTGCTTATTTTTTAATAATGGCGAATTTAGTGGGAGTAGTTAACCACATAATGTGAAAATCGAGAAAACATGTATTTGTTCCTATACATGTAACTACTCTATAACGAATATATCGCCATTAATTATGAATCTAGCTGCAAAATTTAAGTATTTAGGAGGAATCTATATAAGTCTTTTATCGTTGAGAATTTTTGGCTCTTCATTATGACTGATTTCATACTCATGATAATTATAGTTATTTAAGAAGAGGCAAGGCTTAAGCAACTAAGACTTCATTAGATTCATCCTGATTCAAGAAGCTTGAAAGAAATAGAGAAATCTGAAAAGAAAAAATCCAAAGTAAATGAGTCTAATTATTTTACTTAGACTCATAGACGGAGTTAGACAATAAAATGTTTCTTCTGTAATAGATTGCCATAGATGTGAAGTGTGTTTTGAAATAGGGAAGGAGAAATGTTTAACCTTTCTATGTTTCGAAATAAATCTCATTGAAGCTCCCTAAGCGATTTGGATGGTCAATTTAAGGACTACTTATTATTTTTAATATATGCATGATTTTATTATTGTATTTAAATTCTGCGTTGTAGTGACGAAAATAATATAGTCAATGAATGAATGCTCCTACTTCTAAAGGCACAAACATTTAGAGTATATCTCTAAAGTAGAGTTATAGAGATCAATAAAAGATGAAATCCTTTTGGTTTTAGACCCTATTGATCTCAAGGTGTTAAATTTTGTATTAATGAAGAACAAACAAGCACACCAGTACAGGTGCCATATGAAGTCCATAGTTTCTTGAGAATATCCACTTAGATATCAATAATCTTTAACCACTCTGTGTTTCGGTGGAAAAAGAATTTATCACCTTTATAAATATTTCTCATATTAAGAATAAATCTAATTCTGAAAGTAATACTCAAACAATGGACATCCTTGAGATGAATATTATTGGGTTTGTAAGGAAAATAGATCTGAAAGTGAGAATTATCTAATTTAATGAAGGAGATATGATAAACGACTTAACGTGGTAATCGTACTCTAAAAGTTATGGTTAGAAGTATGTTAAATACCTTTAGGTTACCCATATAATGGTGCAATGAATCTCTAAAGACTGCTATGTATCCTTGCATCGAATTCTTATAATCAAAGATCAAACTCATTAGAGTTATGAACTTAAAGGAATTCGAGTTCAAGACATCTCTTTATCTAGAGATGTTTAGCAAAGGCTAAAAGATACGGTGCACATGAAATGTGACTGGATTTTTAAAATGAATAGTGGTCAGATCATCGACTACTCAGTAAAATCCTAAAGTGTACAAGGTTTTATCATTTTAATCATAGTATGACAGTATTAAAATCGATAATGTCAAATTATAATGGGATGGTGAAATTAGTGGGAGTGAATAACCATGAAAAGTGGTAATTAAAGGAGTTAGGATACAAGTCCTTATATCCTTCCTCTAGAGAAGTTGTTTGTCTTATGGTTGATGACTAGTTCAACAAAATTATGAAGAACTGAATGAACAATCACTCCATAATTAGATTATCACCAATTAATTGAAAGTAGAATTACTATAGAGAATAATATTCTGTTGTTTTGAAGAAGAACAGATTTGTTATTCTGAATGACTATGTATTTTAGCTACATGAATTTGACATAAGGGGTGAGTAATGTGACTGTTAAAAGAGGGAAGCATATGATTTACTCTAAGGACTTCTCATTTAGGAAAAGAAACACATAATTTGCAAGTCTAAGTGATCGATACGTAGATATATAGACATGTTTCCCAAGAGATGGTAATTCAAGCTCAATAATGCCATCATTATGTTTCTTTAGTTTTAATAAATACCTTATGGACTGGTATTTGTATCTGAAGAATAGTGGGAGTAAGTTTATATTTCTTGTTATATGTATTGATAGTAGTTAACTTGCTAGAAGTGATTTGGTTCATTGCACAGAACCAAAGAATTTCTCACTACTGAAGATATTATTGAGATAACCCACGTATTTGGAATAGAAATATTTTGAAACCAAATACAATAATCGTTAGGATTATCTCAGAAAAGAAATATCTGAATAGATTTAGAGGAATTCAGTAAGTTCAGCTAGTAACACCCTATTATATAATATGATAGGGAGTGTAAGCACATGAAAGAAAATTCCATATAATGAGGCTTTGGGAAGCCTAATGTTTACCCTGATAGCAGGATGTACCTTTGGTTATGTACTCCTAAAAATGAGAAGGGATTATGAACGTTATGTCAATCTATTATTGTATCATTAAGAATGAATGAGGATTGACTTTGTGGCAAACTTGAGGCCACAACTTATAGTCATAGTTGTAAAATTTTTCTCCGAACTTGGGGTTAGTCGACGTTGTTGCCAAGTCGCTGAGAGTTTAATGTGTCGCAAAAGTCATCTCTTTAAAGAAGTAAAGTATTATAATAGACTAAATACTTTTTTCTTAAGAAAGAGATTCAGAAACATAGGTGTCTTTAGAATGTATAAGTTGTAGCTTATAATTACAAATCCATTAACCAAGGGATCATCGCTAAAACATTTAAGGAACATGATGGATATTGTTTGATGTATACCATGATGTTGGCCATATAGTTACATGGATGTTATGATTATTTTCTATTAAACATCTTTGAGATCTCATTGTTCTATGTTTCTGATTTTCCTGTTTTTTCTATCTGTACACATATTTGAGATGGGATGTATGATAATAGGAATAGTCTTAACAAGACTTAATAGTTGAACCAATTTAAAAGGTATTTATGTTGTCGGCCTTTTATGAATGTAGATTCCCTAATTATTGATCATGTTATATGAGTTCTGGTTTTGTAGTTATGGAAGGAAGTATGTCATATTAACGATGTATGACCGCCATGATTCATGCTAGTTGCTTGCTTAATTATGATATTATGATGGTTCATAAGATAGTTAAGGATTGGGATGTTTTCAAATCGCGCGCGTGTATGTCATTTTAGTCCTAAGCCCATTATTGAGTCGTTTGCAAAATGATTTCGAAATAATTTCTTGAAATAAAACTTGTTTTGTTTTACTATGGGTCATATGGGCCAAGTGGGAGAGTGTAAGAATTTGTGGCCCACATAACCCAGTATGATGATCCATTGTGTTTACAAATATGGGCTTTATCTAAACCCAATCCCTTAGGCCCGTAAGATTTAAGGGACTATCTTATTATATTATGTAGGGAAACACCCAATCACTACCTATGATGGAATAGGTAGTATATAATTATCAGGGGTGATTAGGATTCTTACTCTCGCCCAATTCTAGTGCCTAAAACCCTCCATCAGTTTTGTACTCACCTTTCAAGTTTTTGGTGTGTTATGGGTAGAGACGTAAAACGATCATCCTATTAATCTTCGATGCTTCACCATGTTGATTTTGGATTCGCGATTAAAGGTATGTCTCCTTGATTAAATTAAGTGGTTAGCATGATTATCAAGATCCTTAGTTCATATTTTATTTCTGCCTTATTGTTGTTACATGAACATAATAGTTAACACTAACATTTAATCAATCAGTCATTTCCTTTGATCGATATTTTCAAAAAATTATATAAAGAGCAAAGTCCTCCTTTTTCACGTTCATCTCTAGCGTAGCTTTGAAATCCACAAACGTATCAATTCTAAATTTTCAACTATACTAATAATTCTTTCCAAAAACACAAATGTAACTTACTTATAATCCACTAATTAAGCCAGTATTGACAATTATTGACAATTATAATTACAATAGTAAATATTGACAATTATAATTACTTATTTTATATAGTACTCATAAAATAGTCATTATTGACAATTATAATTACACGTTGTGGATGCATCTTACCTAATACAGATACAAAGAAAACATTACTAATCACAACCATGATCAACTATATATATATGGGAGCTCTCAACTCTCAAGCCAGTGGCTTCCGAAGGACAACATGTACAACGGAGAAAATATAAGCATGAAACCAACCCTTTGCATACTCAATCAATCATGATCAAGTTTGTTTTTTAATTTTTAATATTTTTGGTTTCCTTTTTTCATTGATTTTACCTGTTTTGATTTCAATTTCTAACTATGTTGAATAAATTTTGTTAATGTATTTATACTCAGAAGAAGGAAGAGTTAATTAGAATAGTACTATGGGAAAAGCATAATACACAAATTAACCAGAGCAATTCATCAAGGAAGAATGCGCCTCCTACAAATTAAAGCCAAGCCATGACTAGGAAGATTTTCTTTCTTTCATTATTTCTAATTTATTTTTTCCTCTCACCATTAATAATGTTCTTTTCTGTAAGTAAGTAAGAGTATGGTAAAGAAGTGTATTAACAGGTTTGTATTTCTTTTTCTTTTTTATATATTCTTTATCAGTGAAGCGTCTTGGATTCAAGCGAGTGCAATATACCAACTGTCAAAAAAAAAAAGTTCATGTTTCTATGTATTTATCTAAACAGCCTATAACACAATCTTCAGAAACCATGTCCAAGTAGATCAATTCAATTTCAAGAAAAAAAAATCTCAAGTAATAATATTATCTTTATTGTATTGATTTATGCTTTTGTGACTATCTGTTATTGTACCTTCGTATTGTAAGAGTTTTATATCTCTCTTTTTATGAAAAAAAATAACAATAATATTTTAATATATTCAAATAAGAACAATAAATGATGAGATGGATTAATGCACTCCAATTTAGAGTACACATATTGCACTTCCATTATTTCGGACCTACGTAAACATGAACCAAGTACTAATTCTCAATTATGAGAATGTTTTTCTCACCAGTTAGATCATTAGATTCGAAAATCAACCTATTATAATCCTAAAGAAACTTGTTCGAACTTAACACTAAAACGGTAAAAAAGATGGTTCAAATTTGTCAAAAAAAAAATTAGCTAGAAGCTGATTTGAAGGGATTGAAGCTTTTAGATTGGCATGATTCTTTTGCATGATAATAAATATGGGGATGATATCTTTTGGGTAAAATAAACCTTCTTATAAAAAATTTAATACATTTGAAAATTTTTATAGCTTTGTAAAAATAAAATTATAATAAATTAAAACTAATCTATAATTCATTCTAATAATGATGTAAAATCTAAATTTAAACATACGTAACTCAAACTTTAGAATTGCAGATCCCTGAGAATATCTGGTGTGAATGAAAAGACTTCTCATGCCATATATTTCACATTCTTAGAGTGTTAATGATGATGTGTCAATCTTCTAAATACTTTCTTTCTCAATTATTTAAAAATAAAGAAACCAAATAAAATTTCTAAGATTATAATCTATATGTTGTCAAATTTATTGAAACAAATCTCTCTAGATGTGCTACATTAATTTGGTTTTTAAATTATAAGATATTTAGCTTATAGTAGTTCAATTTAGTGAAATAAATCTATGGCTTACCAATTTAATTATGTAAAAAAAATAAGTAAAAAATAATTTAAAAAGCAAAAATCTAAAAAAAATGCCCGTGCTTTGCACGGGCTCTGAAAACTAATAATATACTATAGGAGAAGCCTTGAGTTAACAAAACCCTCTTTCTTAGGTGTGGGTTAGAAAAACCTACATTATAAATATATGGCCCAATCTATTATCTATTATTGAGTTAACAAAACCCTCTCTTAAGTGTGGTTAAAAAAACCTACATTATAAACATATGACCCAACTAAAACAGCTAAATTTTCTAATTATCTAATAAAAAAATTCAAAATTTTTGTTTTTAAAAGATGCTACCGTGCCTTGCACGGGATATGGGGGCTAGTACTATACTATAGGAGAAGCCTTGGGTTAACAAAACCCTCTCTCTTAAGTGTGGGTTAAAAAAACCTACATTATAAACATAAATTCAAATTCTAAAACAACTAAATTTTCTAATTATCAAATAAAAAAAATTCAAACTTTTTTTTTAAAAAGATCTCTTAAGTGTGGGTTAAAAAAACCTACATTATAAACATATGGCCCAATCTATTATTTATTATTGGGTCAACAAAACCCTCTCTTAGATGTGGGTTAAAAAAACCTACATTATAAACATAAATTCAAATTCTAAAACAACTAAATTTTTTAATTATCTAATAAAAAAATTCAAATCTTTTTTTTTAAAAGAAGCCCTCGTGCCTTGCATGAGATATGTGGGCTAGTATATATATATGTATATATTATGTTGCACCATGGTTTACTGCACCATTTTTTTTTGACTTATTACACCATTTTTTTTGTGGGGCACATATCTAAATGATCTAAGGGCTAACTTTCGATGAAGATACTCCTATGACCATGTAGACCATCACGGAAATCAGCCCATTCTAGAACTCCTAACTCCCTCAAAATCAGCCTTTAAATGTTTTTTTTTTTGTTTCTTTTTGTCAACAAAACGAAATTGTATTAATAAAAGAGAAACAAAGCAGTTACAAGCTATTCTGAGTTGGAATAGCAGGATCCCAACTTACACATGGATACGCATTAATCTTTCCTTACAATTCTCTCCTAGTTAAAAACCAAGTCCTGAAATCTTATGCCTTTGAGGATTTTGGATGGAGAGGACCAAAATAATAGACAAGCTTTGATATCTAGAACTAGTTGGTGTATGCTCTTCTCCACCTCGAAGATTCGTTGATTCCTTTCATTTCATATAATCCAGCTGATTGCAAAAGGCAACTTCTCCATAGGTGATTGCCTTCCAATGAGAATATCCTTGTTTGAGTTTCCTTGAAGATTCGGCAAACAACCCTTGAATATTAGGCAAATTTTAGACTATCTTTCTTCATAGGATTAGAAGTTCTAGATTGGGCTATTTTCGAATAGTAAGGATACTAATGGCCTGTTTATTTTTTTGCCACTAATTAGTGGTAGATCCACACAAAATAGCTTTTATTTTTAACCACTAGTTAGTGGTAATAAGAGACAAACCTTTAATTTTGGGCCTTAAACCCATTAAGTGGTAGTAAGTGATTGAAAATAGCTTATTACCACTTAATGGGTTTGAAGCCCAAAATTAAAGATTTACTTCTAACTACCACTAGTTAGTGGTTAAAAACAAAAGCTATTTTGTGTGGGTTTACCACTAATTAGTGGTAAAAAAAACAAATAGACTATAAGTAGAACATCTTTACCAAAAATTAACCCTAAGATTTATTTATATGCTAGCACCATAGGCCCCACACAAAAAAGTGGTGCAACATCCCTCCCTATATATGTATACTAGCCCCCATATCCCGTGCAAGGCACGTGAGCTTCTTTTAAAAAAAAAATTTGAATTTTTTTCTTAGATAATTAGAAAATTTATTTGTTTTATATTGGGCCATATGTTTATAATGTAGGTTTTTTTAACCCAAACTTAAGAAAGAGGGTTTTGTTAACTCAAAAATAGATAATAGATTGGGTCATATGTTTATAATAGAGTGGGTTTTGTTAACCCAAGACTTCTCATATAGTATATTACAAGCATGTGCAGCCCGTGCTAAGCACGGGTTAAATACTCTAAAAAAAAAGGGAGTTAACATGTATTGAAACAAAAGGAAAAAATAAAAAACATATAGAAAAGGACAAAATAATATTATTTACTATATTTTTTTTGAACAGAAAATAATATTATATACTATAGTGATCTTCAAACATATTGTATAAGTGTTTAAATTAATAAAAATCACTATAGAAAGTTAAGCTATTGTAACACCCCGAAAAATTTTAACCCTTAAATTTTTGTTGACCCAATGACCCATAAGTATTATTTTGTTGCATGTGTACCAAGAGGTAATTTTACTATTCACTAACTACTTATAGAATTAAGGTATATATATATATATATATATGTGTGTGTGTGTGTGTGTGTGTGTGTGTGTGTGTGTGTGTGTGTGTGTATGCATATAAGTATGTATAAATGTGATAAACTTATCTACATGTATACCTATATATTAGAATATACTTATTAAATACATATCTACAAATGCATATGTTTTCTTTTGTTTTTAGAAATTAAGTTAAAGTCACAAATATCTACATATATATAATAAAATAAANAGATCCAAAGAATATGAAAGGTTTTGGTTAACATATTCATGATGCATTAATATGGGATCTGAATTCCATAAGAGCGAAGGCTCGACGAAACACCCTTATTGACCGGGATAGTGATTTTCCCTTGGAGTTTAATACTCCACCATTTATGGTTGTGGTTCCCGAACCAAGGATCAAAATCGGAATGGGTGATGTGGTTTCCGAAAGACCAAGGATCAAAATCGAAAAGTTTGTATAAGATCATATTTTTTCATGATTATACGCCTCGTGGTTATTCGAAGCATTTCTTTACTTGAGAATTTTTATTAACTACTTATTTGGTGTTTTATCGCTTAGTGTTTAGCCGCTGCCCACTAGGGGTGGGAAGATGAACCTATTGAGTTTTCTCACTGTTGTTGATAATCCTGCAGATTTCTTAAATGATGGAGATGTGTCGAATACACAGGAATAGGATGATTAAAGGAGTGATGATTCAAAGCTTCGTGTCTCATGTTATGTTTAGATGTTTAAAACTGTGGAACTTATATTTTCTATGTTTTATTTTGTCCTACGAGCTTGAAATATTGGTAATGAACTATTTCACTATGTGATAACTATCATCGGGTGTGTTTATCTTAAGTTTGCTAATAATTATATGAATTAAGTGTGCTTGTTTTATATATATTTATTGTGATGACTAAACTAGTTTATTTTTCGACTTAACACCGTGAGTTCTAGGTTATTAAAGAAGATGGCCCGTGATCCAAAATTTGGGGTGTTACAGCTATAAATATTTTTTTAACAAAAGGAAATAAATACAAAAAAATGAGGTAGGTTATTGCACCCCCTCTTAGAACGCCCCCTTATAACGCCCCCTCTTATTGGGCCCACATACGATGCATCCAAGGGCTGATTTTTTTATGAGATGTTCTTCTCAATATGTATATCATGATATTAAAAAATCAGTCTGTTCTAAAACTTTAACCCCCTCAAATTACTTATCAAAAATTGATAACTATTTGACTCCTCAAATAGTTACTAAATAGTTACTAATTTTCAAAGGTTAATTTGAAGGGGTTAGAAGTTTTATAACGAACTAATTTTTTAATATGATGATATACATATTGAGAAGAACATCCCATAAAAAAATCAGCCCTTAGATGCATCGTATGTGGGCCCCACAGGAGGGGGCGTTATAAGGGGGCGTTCTAAGAGGGGGTGCAATAACCTCCCTCCAAAAAAATATATCAATAAGTAATTGGGATAAGATTGCAGAAAAAAGAATTATATTAGCATATAAAAAAAATCAACGAAAATATTATTAATTTTCCCTATAAAACCCTAGGGTGAATAACCAATTGAACACATATTGGGCCAATTGTTTGTAATGTAGTTTTTTTAACTCACTATAAGATTGACATTGAGAGAATCTAATACACTTATTATTAAAAGGATATGAAAGTCTAAAATCCTTACGGTTATTAGTTGGAATAACCGTATGTCAATGTGACTAAGGTTAAGGATTACACAATCACCAAATAAAAATAATGTTGGTGATAAAGATGGAAACTAAAATCTCTAGTCAAGAGTATTGACTTATTCGATTCTTTAATATGCGGAAACAAGAATCGAATATTTCA
>MVGT01002941.1:10608-46124 GCA_002174775.1 Macleaya cordata | reverse complement strand
GGGATCAAAGTGGTTAGAACTAAGAACCTACTATCTTAGAACGAGGAATTTCTATCCATCCAAACATAATCGATCTATTAGCTTCTGGATTCCTGATAGAAGTTTGATGGAGATTACTTCTGTCAAGAAAATTACTGGTGGCCGACCACTTAAACTGAAGGTAAAATTTGGCAAGGAACAAGACCCAATTGAATTCTTTAATCTTTTTCGAGATCAAATCGATTATGAGGATGACAACAGGAGGACTTTTAGTTACGTTCGAAATNAAAAATATTATTAATTTTCCCTATAAAACCCTAGGGGGATAACCAATTGAACACAAAGATCAGTTGACAAAACCTAAAATGGAAAAGAAAATTTGGATTTGGGATGTTATTAATTTACATTGGAATTTATTTTTCGTATATACTACAAAAACAAAATATGAACTTGATATTAACATTATGATGCTAAAAAAAGCTAAAAGCTTTAGAGCGTTGGATGCTAAATGAGTGGGAGAGATTTTATGAGGAATAAATTGAACTAAATAAAAATAAGGAGAGGACCATCGTTTGATTGTTAGAGAGATTTTATGAGATTGGCATTGAGAGAATCTAATACACTTATTATTAAAAGAATATAATGGAGTTTTTGTATTAGCCACGCTAAAAATTTGGGTGGAAATATCTATTTTTTTCTTATATATTGGGCCAATTGTTTATAATGTAGGTTTTTTTTAACTCACCCTTACGAGAGAGGGTTTTTATAACCCAAGTCCTCGATTATAATAACTCTACTAAATATATAGTTAAGAATTTCTAAATTAATGGACTTCTAATTCTCGGTGGACTCTATACCAAAGGGATAAAATCAAAATTGAAAAGAGATGCTTTATTACTAAAAGACTTTGCTAACGTGTAATATAATTAAGAACAAAATTTTGGGTGAAAATAACTTTTTTTTTTAAATATTGGGCCAATTATTTATAATGTAGGTTTTTTCAACTCACCTCTAAGAGAGGGTTTTTATAACCCAAGTCCTCAATTATAATATATAAGATAGATAATAGATAATAGATGAATCATAAAATATGACGTGGATAAGTGATACAATTGTAACATGATGTGGCATAAATACCACGTGTAATGTTTGTACTTAATGGGGAGCCTATAAATAGCCCATGAACGCACTAACGAAGGGATCCAATTGAGAGTGTAGAATATTTTGTCTACAACCCTCTCACCAAACACAAAATGAGAACATATCTGTTCATACCATGAGGCATGTTGTTTGATTAACCCCTTCACAAACCCTAAACCCTAAATCCCCCAATAAACTCACTTTGCCCCCTCACACACACGTAATGCATGTGAGTTAGCAAATTATGCAGTGCGTTATTTGGTTAACCCCTTTATAAACTCACTATGCCCGCTCACACGCTTTATGTGCGTATGAGTTCGCAAATTATTCAGCACATTACTTGGTTAACCCCTTCACAAACCTAGTCCCTACCCAAACCATAAGTTTTTCTCCATTAATAATGCACTATTCTTTTTTGACACTGTTCACAAAAAATCAGTTTTTTATTCAACTCCATGTCGTACCCACCCGTTACGTGTAAACAGAGTGCAATTATTATAGAAATGAAGTTGCATGTGGGCCCACTTGGAGACGACCCATAGACCGAAACATTGAGGAGATCATGTTCACAAAACATCAAACCTTGGATCATATTTGAGTGAGCCTTAGAAATGGTGTAAGTGGAGTGTAAACTTGGAGTGAGTTAGAAAAAGAAAAAAAAGGACACAAGTGGTATTATCCAAATGATGACGGAGGTGTTGGATGGCTGATATGCGGCTCATTTGAGCCGAATATATATAAGATAAGATGTTAGAAAGAAAGAAAAAAAACCATTCTAATGATATAGATAAGCTATTACTACACCTAAAAATCATACAAACCACAAGTATGAAATGACTAAAAGCAATACAGTTGAATTAATTAAGACTTGTATGAAAAGGTTCGCAGCCAATTTACTTACGTGGCTAAGGTAAAATGACACAATTGTGAGAAAACCAACCTAGTCTTGTTTGTTCTATCCTTCTATGGTTGCTTAAGAATAAAAATAAAATTCTAACCTGACCTTACGGAGCTAAGCTGCTCGTGTATCTGTCTAAATTTCTCTTTGAGTTTGTTTATCTGCAAAAACCCCCCACCCACGCATTGCATTGGGCCAATCAGCAAGAGAACCTAACTGCAAAAGAAAAATATGGGACAAAAAGGACAAGATACGAGGAGTACCCGTTTAAGCTCAATCTCCATCTCTCGCTTCTGCTGCCCTAATGAGTGTCGTAAGTGTGTGATGTCAAAGACGTTATCCAATTCATTTTCAAATGCATACTCCAGGTCTTCACGCAAGAGGGCTGGCAACTTGTCAACCACCGGCATTAGAAGGAAGCAGTTGAACTGTAGTAACCCCAAAAAAAAAAAAAAAAATTAATAAGAAAAGAAATCAAAATGAAAATTTGAAATAAATGAGCAGATTTTACTTTAGGAATAAGCATGTTAGATTTGAACTTTGCAAAATCAAGGCTCTTTCAAAAAAAAAAAAAAGTCAAACTGATCCGAGCTATGCGCTGTACCCAATTAGTGTCAGTGACGGTCACTAGCAGTCAACTAATCTACGTACCCTCTAAAGAATAAAAGACAGTGGCCACAAAACAGAAAATGATGCAAGTGTAAAAGATGTAAACATTTAGGTAGAAGCAAAAGACTAATATCAAGTATAATCGTGAACAAGTTAAATATTCAGACAGTTTTTTTTATTAAAAGTAGGTATGGCTAAATTATGGACCAAGAAAAAGATCAGATCAGTTGGGTCTAATTGGATCTCCAGTAATCATGTCTGGGTAATAACTTGCTAACTCACTACCGAGTAACGACGAAGAACGTGATAAGAACCATTCAGTTCCTACCAATGGTGAGCAAAAGCAATCAACAATAACAAAATAGTGAATGATCAAGGAAAATTGTCTCTGCTTTAGTACACGAAGCCTACCAAAAAGTGATGTATTGCATCCATGAATTAAGAAAGAAAAGAAATCTTTAAGGAATTGGAAAGTTCGCAAAATAGAAAGTTGACTCAAACTAAAACTATTCTCTCCTAGAATTGCTGCTTCCTACAATTATTCAATCAAATAACTTCTAATCTTAGGGTAGTCTCCCTCAAGCCTCAACGTAGGAATTGAAGCAAGAGTCAACTACTATATGTTCATGGGCTTGCAAGTCGTCCTCGTCCCTTCTAGTGGATCCACCTTGAACAGATCTCAAGCTTGATAAAAGGGGATGAAAGACTCACCGTAAGGTGTGTTTATAAGGATCCAAAGGTAGAACAGAAGGAAACTTTGGCTCTCAGGGAACTAAGGGTGAACGGTTGGTTATTCAGGGAACTAATGACTGAGTTGCGTGTCAGAGTTCTATACAGATGTTCATCCAGTGGATAAAACCAAACTACAAAGAATACGATGACCTACGTTTAACGTGTCTAGAAGAACGCACCATGTGATTGGTGGGGAGTTACACGTTTAACTCCACCATCTTTTGGACCGTTTAAAACCATCTAAGTCCCCACCAATCACATGGTTGGGTCTTCTTGACCCGCATAAGACATGAGTCAACAAAATCGAACTCACCAAAGGGTGTTGGCGAAGAAGACAAATGGGCATAGCATCCATACCGTAGGTCAAATCTCGGATAACCATAAGAATGATATGACAAACAATTGCGGAAAAATATAAGTACAAACCTTTAACTCTGCAAACGCCAAGAAATGTTCTCTTATGCCATGGAATATGTGTTGCACCAAAGCATAGACAATTCTTTCAGATGAAGGAGCAAGCCTTCGGTTCCAAAGTGTCGTATCTAAAAGATCAACCAGCTTTGTCTCTGTTGTCTGAATACAAGTTCCTGAGTCAACACCTGAAGTCAAATGGCTAAGTTTCACATCTGCCCTTGGTTTAACATTGTTCTTCTCATTCGTAACTGATCCAAAGGACTCTTGAGAGACAGCAGAAGTGGTGGAAGTAACACTATTTTCTGAGCCAGCAAATGAGCCTAAGAATTGACGCAATCCAGCCTGATTCTGGAAAATTTGATGTTAAATGAGAAGTGAAATCACCCATAGAAAATAAAGCAAAGAACTTCTGTTGTCCACAATTAACTACGTTCACCTTATTGTGGATGGACCAAGTGACATAACGTGTGGTGCTCACTAAATCCTCCATACATCTGCAACACAATTATATAGAACGAGGATATAAGTGCAAAATCGGATACTTTTCACAAATAGCTCAGAAGAAAATAAATACCAAGCACCACCTACAAATAAGAGAGGACAATATCAAGTTTGGTGTTCTTTACACTCGCGTACATAAGTGTTTACCATGAGAACACTAGAGCATCAAACCAACTCCCTAACTCTTCCAATGGAGAGAAAAAGTTAAGCAAGGTTGGGAGATTTTCCTTTTCCTGATCAGTAAAGAATATATCCCAACTTCTAGATATCTGTTACGACTAGAAAATAATTGGTCGTCAAAATTTTCGAACCAAGTTGAATTACTGAACTAAAACCAGTTTAATCATTTGATTTCTGTTTTTGGGCCCTATTGCAAACTAGAATTCTGTGTAAAAAAAACCTATCACTCTAAGGTAATAAGGTTAGATCTTAGAAAACATAGATGCATACTTTTCTACAAAATAATGTAAAACTGCAATGCATAATAATTAAAATAGCTTCGTGCCTATGGCTTGGGATTTTATTTTCTACATCCAGCAGAGGAAATAAGTGGAAGTTGGTTCACGTTTATTATTAGGCCTTCATTATCTATGATGCAACTCTGCAGGATGTCTTAATGGACATTATCCACTTTACTTCTGTTATGTGATAATGGCACCATTGATTGACTGGTACTAAGGGTAGGCAAAATGGATAAGAAATCAACTACAGGAAGATTGCAACAGAGGCAAATGATTTACTTTTCACGGCATGCTCGTTCAGTAGATTCTGCAAAATTATTGAAGGCAGATGCAACACGCCTCAGAAAAACTTCATGGGCACTCAAGTATTCACCATCTTTCTGTTCAAAAAGAGTTAAAAGAAAGATGGGTAAGTTATTTATCAGAGCTAGGATAACTTAATGTCCCAATAAATGAGCATTTCAGTATACCTAAGATCACAAAATCAAAATCGCGAGAAAAGAAAATTCATACCTGAAGAAGATAGACGGAGATTGGAAGCAATCTCTTTAGAATGTGTAAGAGCCTAAAGCCCAGCTGTAGCAAAAAAAAAAAAAAAAATGGACCAATAGTTGCATCATACAAAAATTCAATATTATAAATTGATGTTTACCAGGGAAATTTTTTTTCGTGGATTGGAAATAGTAATTCAGAACACCAATCAGTTATGGGGTCAACAGGTAACAGGAAATAATTCATGATCAAAGTTTACGGTATAATGGAAAGCAATAAACGTCTATAACATGGAAGTTTCACGTGTAGTGCATATGGACTAGGCATTGCCTTCACAAGTTGATTCTATGGAATAATGAAAAGAGAAAATTGATAACCAGGACTTTCATTTGGAACTCTGGAAATCAAGAAATAGTTAATGGAGCATTGTTCCAAGAGCTGTCACCCATTTAAAATAAAGTGGGAACGACAAGAAAAAGAATAATCTGAATGTGTTTTCTAAAGAAAATTGCCAAATTCCTTAAAAACAGTCATGGTCCCACGTGGGTCAAAGTTTGGCAAAGTAAAACCTAGAAAGGGTTGAAAATCAGAAAAGCCTTCTTCATAGGCCTGGTCTCAAACCGAGGGCAATAGACTTCTATTGGCAAAGGTGGTCTTGGAGAATGGAGATGGATCAATATGCTCGAGCTTAATTATGAAAACATCACTTCAACATTACATGCAACCACAGTAATGGGTAACGAGGTCGCTGACTCCTTGACTAGACATGGAGCTCTGAATATTTCTCTTTATTCCTGTCTCTCGTCTCTTCTATTATTTTTTAACTAAAGTTCTCAGTCTCATCAGCCTATCAGGAAAAATAAAAATACCAGCATGATGAAATATAGAAAGAAATGAAAGAACATCGAAGGCCAATTGTACCGTCCAGCAAACCAAAAGTATGGAATTTTATGACCTTGGAGAGCCTAAGACAACAGAATCCATCAAAGAAGCCTATAGAATATGTAGGACCATGAAATTTATCTGAGCTTATAATTTCATTTAGGGTAGCACTAGTATATGTTCCAGTTTGCAAGAAATCTTCTAACGTTCTGCTCAAATACCAACAGCATCACAAACAGTTATATGAGTTTTGTATACTCTGGTTACTTCGATCCCATAATGAGCATAGAGTCCTTATTTCTTTTCTTTCAAGTATTCCTCAATTTGAAAGAACATGAATTCCTTCAAAGAACTCACCAATACATACTTCATTTTTTTATCGAAGTTGTATCCTCGAAAGTCAAATCCCCTATCTAAACAAGTTTGTGAATGTTTTGACCCTGACTTTGCTGAAGTCTTAATAAGCTAGCACTCCTAAAGCTTCAATCTAGCTAGAATATTTCACTAGATGTTTCCAATAATTGTCTTTTTTCTAGAGAGAACCTATGTTGTTTTCTGCGTGAGGCGAGGTGAGGCGATGGCCTTTGCGCCTCGCCTAGGCGTCGACTAGAAATCTAAAGAGAGAAGGACCCACGGTTTTATTAAAATTGTTCTGGGAAGATATAAATAACCTAAAAATAAAATAAAATATAAACAAGGGTTTAGTTTTGGTGTGTTGTAGACTGCTAGTGCATCAACTGCGGCAATTGGTCAAAAAGGAGTTTGAAAAGAAACAAAGATAGTGACATTTGCTGAATTCACTTTATTCAAGATTCTTTTTTGGGTCTTGATGTTTCCACCCAACACACTCACTACCTTCACTTGGAACACCCAGTACCAATGTACAATTAATTATATATATTATATAGAACAATCACTCCTCACAACCACAATTACTCTCTTCACGAGAGAAAGAAAATGAAGCAGCAGCAGTATAAAGAAAAGCAGCAGAAAAGCAGCATCTATAAAGAAAAGAAAAAAGTAACAAGAAGAAAAAAAACAAAAAGGAGAAGAAAAGAGGAAGAAGAGGATCCGGGCGACCGCCTCCTTGGACCTCTAGGTGACCCTTGGCGATCGGCGCGCCTAAGCGCAGAAAGCGTGCCCCAGGGGAAAATGGAGTGAGCACTGCGATACAATCTAATTCGCCTCGCCCAGGTCGCCTAGGCGCGCCTAGGCGACACCTTTGACAACATAGGAGAGAACACGTTTCCAATAAATTTAACCACTTCTTGTGATAAAAAGAACACAAGAATTAACTGTTTTAGTACTATTAATGCAGCTTAAAACTCCAATAGGAACTTTGAAGATAAATACCCAATTCAGAAGTTTTCAAACTTAGCTCCCAGTGAGGGACTTGTGATTTGGTGAAAACATAATGCAGTACCTGCACAGAAATTAGAGAAAAGAAAGAGAAGAAGAAGAAGAAGAAAGAAGAAAAAGGGATAGTAGAAAAAGAAAGGAGAAGAAATAGAAGAGAACTAGGAAGAAAATAGAAGAAAGAGAGGAGAAGAAGAACTAGATGAACTTGGGAGGGATTTGAGAAAGAAGATAAACAGTTCATTCATTCCACCACGTTGATCGTCTACGAGAAAATAACAGAATATAAAGACACTAAAATTAACTACCTCAACTCCATCCACTACCCACGACTCCCACAACAACCTACACAAGACTGAATTACCCAAAATACCCTTAAAACAACCACAAATAACGACATACTCCTAATGACCTAAATACCCCTAAGACAACAACAAATGACATAAAACTCCTATGATCGACGCCTACGCCTATAAACACGATATCCATCAACAAGATCTCCATCAAAACATCACTTGAATTCCATGGGTTTATAAATGATATTGCATAGAGTGAATCAGCAGACAAAGATGAACCTTTCACCTGATGAAGAAAAGGTTCAAATGTATCACGGGCCTTTGCAACAGCTATCACACAAGCAGTCCTATGTAAATAAAGTAAAAAAAAATATTGTTACTGCCGGTCAACAAAGAAGTAATGCTATTATGAAATGAGATGAACCTGAAGAAACTGAAGAAACTGGGAGACCTGGAATAGTTTGTCCCATCATGAATATCTTCAACTCCACATGCATTTACGATTTCTTCCCGTGTAATTGGAGGGCACTTGGTTGCCCCCACCACGAAACGGAATTCAGCCATTGCACGATGATACTGGGCACCTCCATAGAGACGCATTCCAGCATTCTAAACACCAAATAATCTAGTAACTGCTTAAAATTATATACAAGTTCAAAAAAAAAAAAAAAAAAAAAAAAAAAAAAAAAAAAACAAAAAAGAAAACTTTAAACTTACGTACAAGTTTAAAAACTTGTAAAGTAATTGATGAAAATGTTTGGTAGTCAGATAGTGCATAAGAGAAAAAATGACAGTTGATGATGATAATCTATTTTCATAGCACTGACAAAACATTAACAATTTCTAGAAAAAGCAATTACGTTTTGTCTTTTTCTTTTTATTTAAGATGGCATATTTATTCCCTTAGTCACAACTTTTCCCAAACACACATGGTTGGAAAAAAAAATAAAAAAAGACTAGCACTACAGTAAGGTAAAAAAAGCTACCCAAACTTCTATAGGGTCATGCATGATGGAAGACAAAATGGCGTTCAAAATGTCAGAGTTATCCATGGTCTGTCCCACTTGTAAAACTTACAGGTATTAGTTTGTATGGGAACTGGAGACCATCAGTACCCGTGAATGCTCCTCCATTAACTCTCTCATCTTGGAGTGTTTCCCCTGTGGCCAAATACGTGGAGACGTGTTCCAAGTTACTCAAGGTTTAACCAAATCCATTGAATCTAAAAGAAATGGTCCACAAATAGATGCATCTATAAGTATGGATCGATTGGTCTCTCTCATACTTTAACACTACCAATTGTAAAGTCATAAAGAAAAACACTTTACCAAATTTATCAGGCGGTGCAACCACTGTCCCTTTCAATAGCAATGACAGCTGAAGAATGCAGAAATATTATCGTCAGGAGAAAGTGAACAGAACCCAAGAGTCCAGAATAATTCACAATATCTAACTCTGTCACGAAACTCATATCATACTCAGTAAAGAAGAGCCTTTAAATGGAACCATATAAGATCAAACTACGATGAAAATCAAGCATCACAATGAATTATTAAAGAGTAAGCAATATTTGGTTCTTATCAAGCGAAAATGCCCAATAAGATCAAAACCTTGGTCAGGAATGAATCATGGAATACACGTCCTTTCTCCTTTAACTTTACTTCATCCAAATTGCTGCATCCAAATATACAGTCGCATATAATCAAATATCAAAATATCTTTTTCCCCATCAATCATTTTATACTTTGAACTACAACTTAATCATAATCTCACAATACATGGTGAAAGAAACATAAACAGGGTTACAGGCTGTTACTAGGCAGGAAACAACATTAATCTTCAGCTTTACAACCATAGCAGCCTTAAAAACTTGCATTATCATGTAGTTTGACTAAGTGAAAGACAAACCTGAGCTCCTGATTTATGTCATTAAGCTTTCTTGTGGTGGTTCGGTGTTCCTTCTCAAGAAGTGGAATGATCAAGGGGACACTGTCCATATACCTTGGGATGACATTGCAGTACCACACATGGAAGTATTAATATGTCAGTTTAGTGAAAATAATACAGAACAGTTTTAACCTGACTACATAGAAGACTATATCTTTATTTACCTTTTCTTCAGCAATTCTTCCAAAAATAACCGAAGGCTGCTTACTCCTATTCTACTTCTTTCTTCCTTTGACAGAGGCCGCCCTAACTTTTCCTCCAAAGATGCAACATCTTCCATCTCCCTCAAGGAAATGGCCTGCTTTGAAAAAGTAATGATGAATAAGTAACTGCAGGAGGATTTTTAAGAATTAAAACAGAAGTTTAACAGCTTTGAGGATATACAATGCGCACTTCAGGAAGCGGATTTGATTCTGTTCAAAATGAAAACCTTCAGAAAGAGGATTCGATGTCCCACACCAAGACACAATTGAACGACCAGCTAAAATGCATATGACATTTTCTGTTGGCCCACAGTTTGGTGACATTCAAAGAAGTTGACAGGGAGGATACTTGGATTATTTTTTCTTCACATCGGAGTTTTAGACTTAAGAGCTACGCAACAGGACACTCCATTTAATAAGAATTTGTCATCACGTGTCAGGTCAGGCCAATGTATCAGTTGAAATCTACAGCTAGGGTTTCAGGTTTAGAACAAGAAAAGAGGAAGAACAAGAGACGAGAGAAAGATGAGAGACAATTTGTCTCTTTTAGGGTTAGAAGCCTTCCCCTCCCACATTATATTAGAAACAAATAAGTGGGCCAAGCCCAGTAATACAACAAGTAAGATATAAGACTAACCTGGTTTTTAAACGAGTCTGGGAGGCACCAATCCCCCATAGAGTTAATTTCTTTGCTTGGGAAGCTTGCCTCCAAAAGCTACACACCCAGGATAGGCTGCAGAGATGTGGGCTAACAACGGTATACAGATGCCCGATGTGCAAATCGGAGTGCGAAACGGCACATCACCTCTTATTCACATGTAAATTATCCGAGCGTATATGGGCAAATTTTCTGGAACAATTCCAGGCCTCTTGGGTGTTGCCAGGATCGGTTGAGGCATGCCTCATATCGTGGGAGTCGCCAACTAAAAAACCCAAGGCGAAGGCCCTATGGACCATTATGTTCTTTGCGGCTACATTGAGCATTTGGAAGGAAAGAAACAACAGAGTATTCAATGGGGAGGAAGAAAAATTAGAGAAAATCATAGCGAACATTAAGGCTTTGGTATTTTCATGGGTTTCTCCAAACAGGCTTTTTGCGGGGGTCCGGTGCCAGGAATTCATGTTTTTTTGGGACTCTCTACTCCGGTGATAGTATGATCTTTGGACGGAGTATGGTTTTTTGGGACGGCCAGCGTGTTGGCCGGTCCTAGTATAGTTTTTTTCCTTTTTCGCTTATACTTGTAAATTTTTAGCCTCAGGGCATATATAATAAAATTTGAAATTCCCCTCAAAAAAAAAAGATATAAGACTAACATGGCCCATTGGGCTCACATAGATTTAAACTAAGTTTTCTAACACTCCTCCTCAAGCTGGAGCATAAAGTTCAAACATGCCCAGCTTATCAAAAAACCAATCAAAAGGAGAACGGTAAGAGGTTACGTAAGGATATCAACCAACTGCTCCTCAGACTTCACATACGGGCAAGCAATTTGTTTCCGTATCATCTTCTTTCTAATGAAATGGCAATCGACTTCAATGTGTTTGGTCCTCTCAGGGAAAACAGGGTTGCTCATAATATATGTGGCTGCCTTGTTGTCACAAAGCATCTGCATGGGACCAGGAACTGTAATACCCATCTCACCAAGCAATGATTGAACCCACAACATTTCACAAACAGCGTGAGTCATAGCTCTATATTCAGCCTCAGCACTCGATTTAGCAACAACTTGTTGCTTTTTACTTCGCCAGGTAACAGGATTACCTCCAACAAAAGTGCAATACCCTAATGTGGATCGTCTATCAACACGATCACCCGCCCAATCTGAATCAGAGTAACCCACGACTGTACCAACAATTGTAAGAGGGTCACTGAATGACTTATATATTAGACCTCGAGTCGACCTGGAGAGCTTTTAAGATACCTCAGAATGCGACAAACTGCTTCAAAATGTGGCTTACGGGGAGCATGCATAAACTGACTAACAACATTAACAACATAAGTGATATCAGGTCGAGTTACTGTCAAACATATCAACTTTCCAACCAATCTCATGTACCAACCTGCATCATTAAATGGCTCCCGCTGTTCTGCAACCAGCCTGACAGATGAATCCATGCGCGTTTCTACATGATTGTACCAAGAAGACATGTCTCAGATAGGAGATCTAACACATATTTCCGTTGAGAAAGAATAATGCCAGTCTTGGAGCGAGCAACCTCAATCCCTAAAAAATATCAAAGTAGGCCCAAATCTTTAGTATGGAATTTAGTGCTTAAGTGTTGCTTCAAATCGAAAATACCCTGAGAATCTCCACCAGTAATAATAATAACATCAACGTAGACAATGAGAATAATAGACCCCCTGGATGTATGTTGAACAAATACAGTGTGATCAGAGATGGCTATGCGGAAGCCATAATCTTCAAGAACACCAACTAAACTTATCAAACCATGCCCGAAGGGAATGTTTGACTCCATAGAGAGCCTTTTTCAATCAACATACCAGATGTGTTTCACTTCCTTTTCATATCCAGGTGGTACCAAATGTGTTTCACTTCCTTTTCATATCCAGATGGTTGAGTCATATATACCTCCTCCTGAAGATCACCATAAAGAAATGCATACTTAATGTTGATTTGATACAATGGCCAATGTTTATTTGCAAACACAGAGATGAGAATAGAGAATTCAACCGAGCAACAAGGGAAAAAGTCTCAGTATAATCCACGTCATATGTTTAAGTATACCCTTTATCTACCAGACGTGCCTTTAGTCATTCAACAAAACCATTAGGAAGATATTTCATAGTATACACCCACCTACAACCAATTGGTTGCTTACCAAGAGGTAAAGTAGTGAGCTCCCATATCTGATTCTCATGAAGAGTTGTCATTTCATCATCCATAGCCATTTTCCAACTACGAGAAGATAATGCCTGCAGGTAAGAACTAGGAACCGAAATGGAAGACATAATCTTCCACGACAGTTACAAGGAAAACTTCTGATAATGTTGGGAACTGGGATCAAGTATTTTGATTGTGTTGAATACGAGAATCTTGTCAGTGAGTGCCCCGTGGAAAGAAAGCAGTTGGGATTAGTTGTTGAAGCAGAGGAACCAGTAGAAGATTAGCATGGTGAAGTCATGATTGCATTGAATGAGAAGGTGCCATTTTTCAAGAAAGAAGAGGAACCAGATATCGAGCTCTCAGCGAGCCCTCTAATCTCGTGGTCAAGATTTCCATTACTAGTGGGGAGGATAACGTGATCAGCATGCTAACTGGGATACTGGGTCCCATCCTCTTGATCCTTATCACGAGTTAGGGTTAAGTTGTGGCCCCAAAAGCCCAGCCACAAGTCTCCAACCCCAGTTCCCACGTTTCAATTAGTTGGAGGCAATTGATATGTTTTATTTTGTGGTTATTGTTAGGATTAGTTTCCATTTCAAATAAGATTTCATTTGGATTTGATTTAGTTTCCTTAGTTAGGAGGATCCTTTTTCTAAGCCTATCTTATTGATCCAGGTGGATCACCCATTAACCATATATGGCTAGTTTAGTAAGTTTCTCATATATATATATGAGAAGCAACTTTTAGTAATTACTACTATAATAGTAGATGGCTGGTTTAGTAAGTTTCTCATATATATATGAGAATCAACTTTTAGTAATTACAAATATAATAGTAGATGGCTGGTTTAGTAAGTTTCTCATATATATATGAGAAGCAACTTTTAGTAATTACTAATATAATAGTATATACAAAACTTTCTATTTTAGAAGTCTACTTCTCCAGCAAGGTGGATGTTTTCTATTGTGAAATAGAAAACTGCTGGGAGAAGACTTGGTGTCCAAGAAGGTTACCAATTAGAAACAGCCAAGTACTCTTTTCTATAAGTAGGAGTTAATCCCTTTGTGTAGGGGGGAGTTCTTTTTATTGATTTCTTTTGAAGGGTATAAACCTACGGGTTGTGTAAGAGTTACCATTGTTTTCTTTTCTGGTTAATTCTTTAAAGAATATTGAGAATCTTAGAGAGGTAAACTATCTTTAGCAACATTGTCTTCTTCTTAATTCTATTATTTGTTCTTGATTGAATGTTCTTCTACTAGAAACCTTTGATCAAGTGGTATCAGAGCCTTAGATTTCTGTAGTTCCTTGTGGTGTATGGTCTCAACTCGCAATCAAATCAAGGTTTTGGGTAGAGAACTAGTAGCACCTTTAATTTCGGAGAGAAAACTACGACAAGAGAAGAAGAAATTGATGGCAGGAGAAGAAAACACGGAAACACGTATCGACTCATTGGAGAAAAAGTTAGAAACTTTGACGGAGAAGGTAACAAAGTTGGTGACGGCACTTGTAGACACACCCAAGGAAGAGCAGCCTCGTGTTCTTAAAAAGGAGACCCAAAAAACTCATACCTCTACTTCTAGAGTGCATGTGAAGAGGAGTAGCATGACGAAAGGGAAGGAGATGAGCAGTGATGGGGATGATTCCGATAGTGAAGACGAGGAATCCGACAAAGGTGATGAAGAGCCCAAAGATGACGTGGAACCGAAACCCGCAAAGAAAGGTAACTTTAAAAATTCTATGGATGGTCTTAAAATTGATGTTAAGATTGATATTCCTGCATATGATGGCGTTGTCAACGCTGAAAAGTTGGATCATTGGATCGATCAATTGGAGACTTATTATACTATTTATCAGTATGATAGTCGCCAAAAGATCAACTTTGCTATGCTGAAGTTAAAAAATCATGCTCTTACATGGTGGAAGGCTTATAGAAAACGTAATAGTATTACAACTATGACGTGGAAGAAATTTAAGCAGGCCATGCGAAAGCAATTTTATCCAGTCGGCTTCGAGGAAGAAAGGTGGTTTAGGTGGCAGCATCTTAAGCAAAACTTTGGGCAGACCGTACAAGAATATGGGACCGAGTTTCAGAATCAAGCTATGGTGTTGGAGTTAGACCTTGATGACCACGATATCTTTATGAAGTTTGTTGGAGGTTTGCATGAGTATATACGTAGAGAGTTGCGTTTATTCAAGGTCCAAGACCTTGAAGAGGCTTTGGTGACAGCTATTGCCATTGAAGCCAAGAACAAGAAGAGCGATAGGAAGGATGACAAAGGGAAACAGAAGCAGACTAGTAATGTGAAAGATACAAAAAATGGGGAGCAACAGTCTGGAAAGAAAAATCTTTATTGCGAACATTGCAAGAAGACTAATCATACCAAGGATCAGTGTTATGTACTTCATCCTGAGAAGCTAGAGCAAGACAGAGCTAAAAGGAAGGAGCGCAATGCGCAGCAAAAGGAGAAGAAGAAGACATTGAATGCTACAAAATCCGTGGAGATTCCAGAATTAGTGCAAGCTGACCCGAAATTATCTCTCATGACCCATCAGTCTATCTCTTTAGAAGAACGTGAAGCCTTGTTCAATGTTCGTATACAGGTGAAGCAGAATTTGATAGAAGCTATTATTGATCCAGGTAGTCAAAAGAATCTCATATCCGCTGCAGTGGTTCAGAAATTGGGATTGGCAGTCACACCTCATCCTAAACCATACCCACTAGGATGGATTCAAAAGGATGTCGAGTCAACAATCACCAAGCAATGCACTTTTAAGTTTGCCATTACTGGAGAATTCATTGATGAGGTGACATGTGATGTGGTGCCGTTGGATGTATGCCAAGTTATTCTAGGTAGTCCATACCTATGGGATCGAGATGCTGTTTTCTATCGCAAGCTTCAAAAATATCGATTTATGAAGGATGGCATAGAGTTCTTCATCCGAGCTAGCAAGGCTTCCCTTGCTAATAGCTTGGTTACTGCTGCTCAAGCCAAGCGGATGGTGAACGCTTGTGGTAAGTTCGTCTTGTTGATGATCAAGCCGCATGATGAGGTTCCATCTTCTGTTGTGTTGTCCACTTTGTCACTCTCTCCACGACAACAGTCGGAGCTTGAGAAGGTGCAGGCACAGTTCCAGGAGCTGTTTGGAGAGATCCACGAGTTACCACCAAAGCGACCAATTGAGCATGAGATACAGCTTGTGGGAGATTCTCCATTACCTAATTTGGGTATGTATCGTCATTCAGTAGAGGAAAGTGAGGAGATTAAAAGGCAGGTCACTGAGCTCCTTGAGCAAGGAGTGTTGAAGCCTAGTTGTTCACCTTGTGGGTCACCAGTGTTATTGGTTCCTAAGAAGGATGGAGGTTGGCGTATGTGCATCGACTTCCGAGCACTTAATAAAATCACCATCAAGAATCGGTATCCTCTACCGAGGATTGATGATTTGATGGATCAGTTGCAATCAGCTTGTTGGTTCACAAAATTGGACTTGAAATCTGGCTATCATCAAGTTCGAATCCGAGAAGATGATACGTGGAAGACAGCCTTCAAGACTAAACAAGGTCTCTTCGAGTGGCTTGTTATGCCATTCGGCTTATGCAATGCTCCTGCTACTTTCATGCGTCTTATGAATGAGGTACTTCGCCCTTTTATTGATGATTTTGTCATTGTATATTTGGATGATATTTTGATATACAGTCCTACATGGGAGAAGCATCTTATACATCTAGAGAAAGTATTAGAGACTTTGCAGCAACATCAATTGAGACTGAATGGTAAGAAATGTGAGTTTGGGAAGGAATCATTGGTGTATCTTGGCTTCATTGTTGGTGGTGGACAACTTAAAGTGGATCCATCTAAGGTTAAGGCTATTACGGATTGGCCTAGACCGCGCACAGTGACTGAAGTACGTAGCTTTATGGGCGCTTGCCAGTATCTCCGTAAGTTTATCCGACACTTCTCTCAAATTGCAGCACCATTATTTGAGTTAACAAAGGCAGGAAGGAAGTTTGACTGGTTAGAAAAACATGACGATACCTTCAAGTTGCTTAAACGGAAGATTTCTGAAGCTCCAGTTTTAGCTTTGCCTAACTTGCAGAGACCGTTTGAGGTAGAGACAGATGCTAGTAGCTATGCTTTGGGTGGTATTTTAATGCAGGATGGGAAGCCCGTGGAGTATTACTCAGAAATGTTTAATTCTGCAGTGAGGAATTATCCAACCTATGACAAGGAGTTATACGCCTTACACCAATCGGTGAAGCATTGGCGATGCTACTTGTTAGGGAAGGAAGTTGTAGTCCATTCAGACCACAAACCTTTACAGTTTCTTCAAACACAGAGTAAGTTGCAGCAGGCCCGACATATGAAGTGGATGTCCTATTTACAACAATTCAACATCATCATCAAGTACAAGAAAGGTACGACTAATAGGCTAGCAGATATGTTGTCTAGGCCTCCAGGATCTTCCGCTTTGCTGGTGGCTATGCAAATACAACCTGTGATGCCGTCCGAGTACGTGAAAGGGTATGATACTGATCCAGATTTTCAAGTGTCATATGCAAAGCTGCAACAAGGTAAGCCTTGTGAATTTGAACTGAAGGATGGTTTGATGTTCAAAGGAGAGCAACTATGTATTCCGGTAGATGGGGACAGATTGCAGTGGATACGAGAAGCTCATACTTCTAAGGTAGCAGGTCACTTTGGAGTAGAAAAGACATTACTCAATCTACGACGTTATGCCTTTTGGCCTCGGATGCAGATGGATGTTGCACGCTTTATTCGAGGGTGTGTGCTCTGTAACACATCGAAACCCTCAAGGAAGTTAGGGTTATACACACCGTTACCGGTGCCATCTCGACCTTGGGAGAGTATCTCGATGGACTTTTTGGGTGGTTTACCTACCTCTAAGACCGGGTTTGATTACTTATTAGTAGTAGTTGATCGGTTCAGCAAGATGGTTGTCTTGATTCCTTGTAAGAAGACAGTTACAGGAGAAGGAGCCGCTAAATTATTTTTCCAACATGTTTGGAAGCATTTCGGTTTACCTACTTCTATTATTTCTGATCGGGACAGCAGATTTCTTGGTCACTTTTGGAGGTCTTTATGGGGGATGATGGATACGAGGCTGAAACGAAGCACTGCATTTCATCCACAGTCGGATGGCCAGACAGAGGTGGTGAACCGAACCATGGTCCACTTGTTACGAGGCTATAACTCTAAACATCCTAAGACTTGGGATGAGAGCTTGCCTTATTTACAGTTTGCATTCAACCGAGCTATTCATAGTTCTACCTTGAAATCCCCATTTGAGGTCTGCTTAGGTTACCTACCCTCGAGTCCTTTTGATTTGGCTTTCTCTCTTACTGAAAAGCAAGATGGCAAGGCTGAGGAAGATAAACTGAAAGCACAACGACTTTTGGAGCGGATTTCTAAAGTCCATAAGGAAGTTGAGGAGCAACTACAAAGATCCCAACAACGATATAAGGCTCGGCATGACAGGTATAAACTCCAACATGACTTCAAAGAGGGAGATTTAGTCTGGTTGAAGCTCAGCACAGAGCGGTTGCAAGGAGAGGGAAAGAAGTTGAAGCCTCTTCGGTACGGGCCATTCAAAATTTTGAAGAAGATTGGAGAAAACGCCTTTCAACTGGAGTTGCCGCCTTACATGAAGATGTACTCCGTGATTAATGCTGAGTATTTAAAGCCCTTTGAGCCATCCTTGTTGGATGATGAAGCTGATGTGCGTAGTTATCAACTCCCTTCACTTGATGACCTATGGTTTGAGAGGGAGGATCCATTACAAGAGGATTGTATCCTTGAGAAGAAGGTCAGGGGGACTAGGCGTGGACAGATTGAATCATACCGGATTGGTAGAAAGGGTCAATTGCCGAGTAAGTCCAAGTGGTTTAGTAAAGAGATGGGAGCTCGTGAGTTCCCTCATTTACAGTTTTAGCCTTTGCAGGTGCTTTCGGCTTCTCCAAAATGGGGAGCCATGATCCAGGTGGATCACCCATTAATAGTAGATGGCTGGTTTAGTAAGTTTCTCATATATATATGAGAATCAACTTTTAGTAATTACTAATATAATAGTAGATGGCTGGTTTAGTAAGTTTCTCATATATATATGAGAAGCAACTTTTAGTAATTACTAATATAATAGTATATACTTAACTTTCTATTTTAGAAGTCTACTTTTCCAGCAAGGTGGATGTTTTCTATTGTGAAATAGAAAACTGCTGGGAGAAGACTTGGTGTCCAAGAAGGTTACCAATTAGAAACAGCCAAGTACTCTTTTCTATAAGTAGGAGTTAATCCCTTTGTGTAGGGGGGAGTTCTTTTTATTGATTTCTTTTGAAGGGTATAAACCTACGGGTTGTGTAAGAGTTACCATTGTTTTCTTTTCTGGTTAATTCTTTAAAGAATATTGAGAATCTTAGAGAGGTAAACTATCTTCAGCAACATTGTCTTCTTCTTAATTCTATTATTTGTTCTTGATTGAATGTTCTTCTACTAGAAACCTTTGATCACTTATCCACGTAAAGATCACTCTAATCCTTGTTGAAAATTGTTTTCGTTGTTGAGTTTGTTTTTGAGAGATTATTAATAAAATAGAGTGTTATTTATTCCCTTGAGTTTGAGCCCTTTTGCGTGAATCTAGAGTCGTTGCTTCCGTCGATTCGATTCACATCAAATAATTTCGATTGGATCATGACCGGGGATCAAAGTTGTGCTCTCAAGTTAAACAATGTGACAGTTCTGGTATTCAGACCATGAATATGCATTCTGATTCAAGAGTTTTAGGGATTGGGTAGTACACAGTTTCAGGGTCAAGACGACTTGACGATACATCTGGTAAAAAATGAAACTATGCGATGTGATCACGTATCATGTAGGGTCCACAAAATACCCACGATATCTTTTAAGAGATATTTGCAAGGGTGAATCAGATAAGACCAGATCTGATATCTTTTAGATATTTTATATTTTTATTTATTTTAGAAAGTATTTTAATTAGTTATCTTGTTTCTTTTAAGGATTAGGAGTTAGTTTCCTTTTCTATTATCTCATACTTGTAGCCCAAGCTACTAGAGCTTATAAATAATGGATTTCTTTTTCATTGTAATTCAGTTTTTGAGTTAATGAATTAATTTAGTTTGATTGAGAATCAATGAGAGTCGAGTTTAGTTTGATGACGATATGCTTCCGCAAAAATTCACATTAAATTGGTATCAGAACAGGAAACTCTCTTAAAGGTTTGAGATATGGAGTTCGTCGAAGAGATCCGCGGTGGAGGAATCGCCATAATTTTGGTTGACAACGTACGTCAACCGTGGACGATTTGCTAGGAGGTGCCGCAAGACCTCAAATGGGTTATGGGATCCCTAAAACCCGTAAACACAATTTATGATGGAGATGATAAGCAGATTGAGGTTTTCTTATGCCCATTCATGGCGATGGCACGAGGAGATGTGCACGTACCGCATGTGATGAACCCTGCGCATGTAGACTTGCAGAAGATTCTTTCGACGCCGTGAAGATGCTGTTTGGCAACTGATTTTTTGGTTTTGCTTCTTCAAACTCGAGGACAAGTTTTTTGAAGCGGAGGAGAATTGATGTGATCATGTATCATGTAGGGTCCACAAAATACCCACGATATCTTTTAAGAGATATTTGCAAGGGTGAATCAAATCTGACCAGATCTGATATCTTTTAGATATTTTAGGTTTTTATTTATTTTAGAAAGTATTTTAATTAGTTATTTTGTTTCCTGTAAGGATTAGGATTTAGTTTCCTTTTCTATTATCTTATACTTGTAGCCCAAGCTACTAGAGCTTATAAATAAGGACTTTCTTTTTCATTGTAATTCAGTTTTTTAGTTAATGAATTAATTTAGTTTGATTGAGAATCAATGAGAGTCGAGTTTAGTTTGATGAAGATACGCTTTGCAAAATTTCACATTAAATTGATGTGATCACGTCACATATCACTATGTGCCTTAATTACATGCTTAAAAACCATTTAAAAGTCACAAATATGTGTTCTTCTTCTTCTTCTTCTTCTTTGATACATAAAAGAAGTATGTATGCATATTGGAAACGTCAAACTCCAGTACACCACAACGGTTTTTATGTACTAAAACAAGAGAAACAATTGAAAGTTGAGGATTGAAAGATAAGAAAGTCAATCATAGCCAAGCACAGCAAGTGCATCCAAATTAACCATGTAATCGTTTTTCCACAATGATGCAAAAAACTTAACTTCATTAAAAAGAAATAATTTATGTTAGAAACTGATGGCCTACTAATAATAAGAATTATAGAAAACTGAACCTGTTTGAACTCATCATTTGATCTGTAGACAGATTCATGTGTAGAACCGACTCTTCCGGAAGGCACAGACGTAAAGAAAGGAGAGTCACCTAATATGCAACCATCAAGTGTACAAGCAGGCGGCCTAAGAAAAACCTCCACATCCGAAGAACATGCAAACTGTGGAATTTTTGTGTCAAGTTTTGTTGAGACAATCACAGTCCTTGAAAGCTCAGGATCAATCTGCATGCAGAGAAAGGATGGAAATTTCAACCTTTTACATGTAAGTAGTAAATCTAACATTATTCAATCTTAGTTGCTAAGATGTAAGATGTAAGATGCAAGAGCACCAGTTTGACCTAGTAAATATCTGAAAATAAATTGATGTCAACTAGAAGAACACCCATACTTGCATCACCACCCTCCGTGTAGTAGCATTGCTCCAATCACTACAATCTTCAAGGCACAGTATGATGAACTCTTTATGCTGCATTTTAGCTCGCACAAGTGACTCCACCAGACGAGCTTGCCCCTGCAAAGCCAGCACGGGTAAAAAATAAACACGAAGTACAAGCACTATTGTTACAAGAAATTAGATTAAATTTGGAACCTGAAAGTCCTCAGTACATAAAAGTAGATTTATGGAAAACACCTGTAAAGCCCGATTTTTGCGACCAGGAGCTGGAGCTAAAAGGCCTGGTGTATCGATTATGGTCAGGTTTGGACAATATTTATACTCTACTGTAATAATGATTTCCTTCGCCGAGAACTGACAAGGTTCATGCTCCAACCTCTTGTTTTCAGCTTCAATGTAAGACTACACAAGATAGAAGTTCAAAACTCAGTGGGTAAATATTCAGGAACTATGGCATTTTCTGTAAAAAAAAAGAAACAAAGAAAAGAAAAAATACTCAGAGACTAAACTGTATCCATGCTTTTTTTTTTCTGATCACAAAAATGTCTCAATTAGCTCCCAGAGCAGATGATGAAAAAAGGGAATTAATATAACAAATCATCAGTAGACAGCAATCCAGTTCCTAATTTTGTAGCTCAAGCTTTCTGAACCCAAAAACAAAACAACAAAGCTAAATTGTTTCAATTAACTTGGAGAACAACAAAATAGTTAGTGAACGAGAACAGTAATAAGTAAGAAATAGTGATCAAACAGCAATCTAAAGGCACACCACTAATAGCCCATATGTTTCATGACTACGAAGAGTATCAACGGAAACAACAATAAAACCTAATTCTTAATTTACAATAAACATATGTTCTCTGATGTAAATATCAGCATAATAAGTTGTCATTATTTAGTTCTGCATACATGAAATTAGGCTGGAACCCCAATTCTAGCTATGCTTTAACTTCCCACCCAGCTAACTTTGGCTTTTTAAATGCAACCCAAATTTTTTTTGTCTTTTGTACACATGGCATTTTCAACTCTTTGACTTGGTTTTTATTTATTTTTATTGACATATTTGCCCTTCCTTTGTTTGGAAAAGAAGTAATAGAGAGAGAATTTTAGAGAGAGAAATTTTAGGGAGAGAAAGAGAGATCGTAGGTGCGATGGCTAGGGGCTGCCTTCTTCACCATTTTTTCCCGCGAGTTAGATCTGCCGGCGATCACTTCATCCTCTTCTTCTTCATCTTCTTCATCTTCTTCTTCATCTTCTTGTTCATCTTCTTCTTCCTCTTCTTCTTATAGAGAGAGAATTTTAGAGAGAGAGAGAGAGAGAGAGAGATTGTAGGTGATGGGGCTGCCTTCTTCACCATTTTTTCCGGCGAGTTAGATCTGCCGGCGATCAGTTCATCCTCTTCTTCTTCATCTTCTTCATCTTCATCTTCTTCTTCCCCTTCTTCTAGAGAGAGAGAGATTGTAGATGATGGGGGCTGCCTTCTTCACCATTTTTTCCGGCGAGTTAGATATGCCGGCGATCACTTCATCATGTTCTTCTTCTGCTCTATCTTCACCTTCATCTTCTTCATTTTCTGTTAAAAAATAAATATAGTATGCAACTGACATGCAAGTGAGATGCAACTGATGAGATGCAAGTGAAGTGCAACTGACATGCAAGTGATGAGGTGCAAGTGAGGTGCAGCTGACATGCAAGTGAGATGCAATTGACATGCAACTGACATGCTACTTATACGCAAGAGACTTGCAAGTGATATGCAAGTGATATGCAAGTGACATGCAACTGATATGCAAATGACATGCAACTGATATGCAAGTGACATGCAACTGATGAAACTGACATGCAACTGATACGCAAGAGACCCGCAAGTGACATGCAACTGACATACAACTGATATTCAAGTGATATTCAAGTGACATGCAACTGACATGCAACTAATGCAACTGACATGTAAGTGACATGCAACTGACGTGCAACTGTGTAAAGTTTTATGCAACTGAGGTGAAAGTGAGATGCAACTGTGTATGCAAGTGTTATGCAACTGTGTTCTTATGTTTTGAAAAACAAATCGACAACTAATCTAGATGATATCAGATCTGGAAATGAAAGCAGTAGAAAACCTAGATCAAAACAAAAAAAAAAAAAAAACCCTAGCCCTCCGTCGATTGTCCTCTCGTTCTTCTTTCCTCTCTCTCTCTCTCTCACTTTCTTCTCCGTCGATCGTCTTCTCCGATCGAAACTCCGTTCTTCGTTCTTCAAGTTCTCCGTCGTCTCTTCTCCGTCGTCTCTGATTTCTCTCATCCCCTTTTTCTCTCTCTTCCCTCGTGTCTCTTTTTAGTTTTTAAGGGAGGGTATTATTGTCTTTTACTCTTTTTTGGGTTTTATTTAAAATGTCAAAGTTGGGTGGGGTGGAACCTAAAACTAGGACCGATTTTGGGTTTATTTCCCATTGCCTGGTCTGCATAAAGAGTTTCTTTTTTTGTTGATCACTAACAGAAAGTTTATTGAAAAGGGGCACTGCGTAATAAGTCACCATTACATAGTACACCGAAGATCAGGAGGACTTAAATGAAGTATTTCACTTGATGATTATAACTCAAACCCAAATTTAGCGCAACCGTCTTATAAATAACAACATCAAACTGATTTCTCAGTCAATTCTTCACAAGCTAGCTTAGCTACACTGAAATTTCTGTTATTTTACAATCATTAATAAAAACCCAAATTAGGGTTCTCATTTGAAATAACATCAAACGTAATCTACTTACCCAAAAACAAAAACAAAATCAATAAACAGCTTTTACTATAAACTTAAACAACTATAAAGATTAATCCAGGCAACAACACTATAAATGAACTTAATTGAGGAATGAGAATTGAGAATTGAATTGTTCTTATTAAATTACTTGGATTTGTTGAAGAGATTTCTGTTGAGGAACACTAGTAACAGTGGATGGTGGTTCAACATCAGTATCGGAAGAGACGATACGACAGAGGGGGACTTCACAATCAGGGTCGTACTTCATGTGGAGGGTAATGGGTCGCCTGGTTTTGGTGCCGCCTCCAACATGGTTGAATTGGAAACCCATCAGGGCTTCCACCAATGCGCTCTTCCCATCTGTCTGGTGGCCCACCACCAGCACCGCCGGTGCATCAAATGGTGTCTCGAAGTCCTGAGCTAGTCCATGGAGCTCGTTGTAGGCCTCGTACAGCCTCGACTTCTCCTCCTCCTCCTCTTCTTCCATTTCTCCTCCTCCTCCTCCCACTCTCATCATAATGGATCCTCCACCTGGTGGTTGGGGTTCTGGGAGGTTTTTGGCTTTGGGGGGATCGCAATTGAATGGTCTTGAGAGAGCGGGCCGTGGGACGGGAGTAAACCCAAAGATTCCCCTTATCCAACCAATGTGGGACTAAACCCATATTTGTCACTATTCTATCGTGACATTCTCTCCCACCCGAATCCTGCAACGCCCTCGTTGCAGTTGTACCAACATCTCTACCCCTCCCCACTCTCTTTCGGGGGACCCACTACCTTTTTGTGGACACAACCCTATGTGTGGGCACTTGGCACAATGACTCGGGTCACCCTGCATACCCGTCCCCACCTTCTTTGGGGGACCCACTACCCTCGTGGACACACCTTCCTTGTGTGTGGACGCTTGGAGTGACATCGGAATGGGTCGGGTTTGCTCTGATACCACTTTGTCACGGGTTCGGGCTTCCAACCCAAAAGATTAGCCTATTAGGTGGAGTTGATCCAAACCCATATAAACCCCAAGACCCCCCCCCCCCCTTATCCAACCAATGTGGGACGAAACCCATTTTTGTCACTATTCTATCGTGACACGGGGCACTATGTGGAAGGTAACTACCATCTCAAAATGGATATGGGTTGTGAGGTGATATGGTCTCTTTCAAAAGACTGATGTTGTTCTCAAAAGTTGGGTTTAAGCCTAAGTTTGAACCTTCTCCTCAAGCCTATGTTTTTTCTAGGGGGACTCCCTTCACTAAACACAACTAAATACATCCCACCAACAAAAATAATTACACCCCACCACCATCACTCCAACCACCGCTAGAACCACCACCTCTAGCACATGCCAACCCCACCACCTCCACCTCCATCACTATCATCTTCCCTCTTTTATTCTTAGTACTCTCTCTTTCTCTTTCTCCATATCTTCATCTCCTTCTCTTCTTTCTCTTTCTAAAACTTAAAAACTAGATCTAGCTATCATTTTCTCTCTCTAAAAGAGAAAATAAAGATGATGAAGATAACAATAAAACTTCAACAATACAGAATCGAAAAATCAAACAAATTTTGACAGATCCCTGTTGAAAAATCAAAATATTTTCGACCGGTTCTTGTTGAAAACAAATTCAACAAGGACCTGTCGAAATGTATTTTCTTTTTTGACAGAAATCTGTCGAATTTTATTAAAAAATTTGACTCTGTATTGTCGAATTTCAGAACGCCGGTGACGTTGGTGATTTTTGAAAATTCGTCTTTTTCTTTTCAAATCTAAATCTCCTCTCTTTCTAGATCCCTCTTTCTCTCCAGATCTCCCTTCTCCTTTTTCTCACTTTTTTCTCTCTCTAAAATATTGTCGATGGTGGTGAAGCGAGTGAGTTTGTTGAGTCGGTGTGGTGATGTTGGCATGGTTGTGCTAATGGTGGTGGAGATAGTTGTAGTGATGGTGGGGTGTATTTAGTTGAGGTTGGTGGGGTGTAAAATAAAAAATGAGAACCCCTCCCCCTAGTAAAATAGATCTTCCCCCTAACCAATTTACAAATTTTGAGGGTGCCTCTTAACTGGGTGAGCCTCCCATCCAAACTAGGAAGCCTTAATAACAGCACTCTTTTAAAATCAGATACGAGCCATAAGTGGTATGGGTTATTTCACAAAAAAATAAATTATTTTGAGGTCCCTAAGAAAAATTTTTTTACTAGCCACTTTTCCAAATCAAATGAGGGCCAAAAAAAATTTATTTTGAGGTTCCTTAGAGTAATTATTTTAAGGTCCCTAGGAGTATTTCTTTACTAACCACTTTGATACGATGTTTAACATTACCTAAATAAACATTAGTCATGATGTTTGTTCTTTGCCATAGAACGAAACATACTTGGCTCTGTTTCATTACATCTTATAGAACATCTTTCGCAATGTTCCTTTCTGCATCGTAAAACATAACTTTGCAAAAAAAAAAAAGAAATCTAAAATTAGGTTTGTTAATATTTTTGAAAAAAATTGAGTTTGGAACTTAACTTTTGAGAAGACATAATGTAGTTTAACTTTTCAACTAGGCTTAGTAAATAGGTCCCACATCAACATTAGGAACATTTGATACGATGTCCTGCATTGCCTGAATGAACTTTAGTCATGATGTTTTGTTCTTTGCCATAGAACGACACATACTTGTCTCTGTTTCGTTACATCTTGTAGAACATCGCAATGTTCATTTCCTCATCATATAACATAACTTTGTAGAAACAAGAAAAAAATCTAAAATCATGTTTGTTAATATTTTTGGAAAAATTTGAGTTTGGACCTTAACTTTTGAGAAGACACAATATTTTTTCTACCACCACCAGGCCTATTACCGGGTGAGAGAGGAACATCGTATAAATTTCAATATCCTAAAACCTAAATCGAACACATTGGTTAAATGAGGTTGTCGTAGGTCAATCTAAATCAACGGATGATTGCAAATAACTAAACCTATAATGCACATGCGATTAATTTATGACGTATCACTATACTCTTAAATTTGAACAAATTATTTGCAATTTCTCCTACGTCAAAGTTATGAACATAGGAACTATTGTCCTAGTTTAAGTAAGCGAATATAGTGTACAAAGTTTTATTCCTTTCGCTAGAAACAAGCATAAGTTATTTTGTTCGGCTATAAGATCAGAATATATGCCCTAATGTTCCTTTCCTCCTCGTAGAACCTAACTTTGAAAAAAAACTAAAATTATTTTTGTTAATATTTTTAGGATAATTTGAATTTGGAACTTAACTTTTGAGAATACACAATGTATTTTTCACCACCACCACCAATTCTATTATTGGGTGAGAGAGAATAAAGAGAGAGAGAGAGAGGAACATCGTATATATAAACTTCAATATCCTAAATCCAAATCGAACACATTAGTTAATTGCGGCTGACGTAGATCAATCTAAATTAACGAAAGATTGCAAATAACTAAACCCATAATGCACATGCAATCAATTTATGACGTATCACTATATACTTAATCTTGAACAAATTATTTGTAATTTGTTCTTGTGTGAGGGGGTAAACTGTGTGGAGTACACGTGGGTTTACAATCACCTGAAGTCCGGAGAGGTCGGCACAAGTCCTTGCCTAAATCACAAGAGGTAACTATTCAGAGATCGCAATAACCATAAGAGGTAGAACAGACGAAGGGGAGGAGAGGGTAAGGTCTTAGAGTAGTAGACAACGGAGGAAGGAGCCTTTTGCCTAAGAGCTTCGTTATCTCTTAGTATGAGTCTAGCTCTACTTGTGTCTCTGTGTTCGTATGTGGTTTCTGCAACCAACCTCGTAACTTTATACATTGGTTGCGTGTCAGAGTTGGAGATCTCTGAGTTATGCCTATTACCTTGGAACACTTGGCGCACACGGGTATGGCAGCTATCGGGAGTCCCAAGATAAATGGGCACATGGTGCTCATGAGTTGCTCTCGAAACTCACCATATATGATGAGTAGCTCCACGCGGCATTAGTTCCAAAGTCAGGTAGAGTCTGACAGAGATTTCCCACACCTATGATTAGTTGGTTTATTGTGTTATGTTCTTCTATACGAAAGGAGATGTAGATGTCGCCTTCAGACCTCATCCGCCTTTGCCTGTCCGGCCTTCAAGACCTTGAACCTTCATTTTTCCCAGTTCTAGTGAAGGCTTTGTTTAGGAAGAGGCGAGTTCCGCCTTGAGCTCGTCTCACGTCGTAGTAATGAGCTATTTTATTTATGATGTTGAGACCACGGGGGTCATGGTCGTGGCTTGTTTGTTGCCACATAAGCTTATGAGAGGAGGTCTATGTGGGCGGACTAATATCCACCTTATACAGTTCTACATCAAAGTCATGATCATAGGGACTATTGTCTTAGTTTAAGTAAGCGAGCATAGTGTACAAAGATTTGTTCCTTGCACTAGAAACAAACATAAGTTATTTTGTTCGGTTACCAAGATCAGAATATATATCCCAATGTTCATTTCCTCCTCGTACGTAGAACCTAACTCTGAAAAAAACTTATATCCTTTTTGTTAATGTTTTTGAAAAAAATTGAGTTTTGAACTTAACTTTTGAGAAGACACAATGTATTTTCCACCACTATCACCACCAGTTCTATTACAGGGTGAGAGAGAATAGAGGGAGAGAAAAACATTGTATAAACTTTAGTATCATAAAACCCAAATTTAATACATTAGTTATTTGAGGTTGCCGTAGGTCAATCTAAATCAACCGATCAACCGAATATTAAAAATAACTAAACCTATAATGCACATGCAATCAATTTATGACGTATCACTATACTCTTAAACTTGAACAAATTATTTGTAATTTGTTCTACATCAAAGTCATGATCATAGGGACTATTGCCTTAGTTTAAGTAAGCGAACATAGTGTACAAAGATTTGTTCCTTGCACTAGAAACATACATAAGTTATTTTGTTCGACTACCAAGATCAGAATATGTGTCCCAATGTTCATTTCCTACTCGTACGTAAAACCTAACTTTGAAAAAAAAAACTAAAATCATTTTTGTTATTGCTTTTGGAAAAATTTGAGTTTTAAACTTAACTTTTGAGAAGACACAATGTATTTTCCACCACTATCACCACCAGTTCTATTACAGGGTAAGAGAGAACAGAGAGAAAGAGAGAGAAAAATATCGTATAAACTTCAGTATCCTAAAACCCAAATTTAACACATTAGTTACTTTAGGTTGTCGTAGGTGAATCTAAACCAATAGAATATTGCAAATAACTAAACCCATAATGCACATGCGATCAGTTTATGACCTATCACTATACACTTAAACTTGAATAAATTATTTTTAATTTGTTCTACATCAAAGTCATGATCATAGGGATTATTGTCGTAGTTTAAGTAAGCGAACATAGTGTACAAAGATTTGTTCCTTGCGCTAGAAACAAACATAAGCTATTTTGTTCAGCTACCAAGATTAGAATATATGTCCCAATTTCATTTCCTCCTCGTACGTAGAACTTAACTTTGAAAAAAAAAATCATTTTTGTTAATGCTTTTGGAAAAATTTGAGTTTTGAACTTATCTTTTGAGAAGACACAATGTATTTCCCATTACTATCACCACCAATTCTATTACTGGGTGAGAAAGAATAGAGAGAGAGAGAAAAACATCGTATAAACTTCAGCATCCTAAAACCCAAATTTAACACATTAGTTATTTGAGGTTGTCGTAGGTCAATCTAAATCAATGGAATATTGCAAATAACTAAACTCATAATGCACATGCGATCAATTTATGACGTATCACTATACTCTTAAACTTGATTATTTGTATTTGTCCTGTTAAAAAGGTAAACAAACATGAAGTCCATATAAATCATCAAAAGATATTGCTACCAATAAACCTGTGCAATTGATACTTATGAATCTTATAGGTCCCATGTGTACCGAAAGCATTGATGGTAAACGATATATTCTAGTCATGGTTGATGATTTTTCTAGATATATATGGAGTAGCCGCGGTACTGAACTCAAGGAGTCCGAAGTTGAAGACTTTTGTGACAAAAATGGCATAAAACAGGAATTTTCAGCACCCAGTACTCCTCAGCAAAATGGTGTGGCTGAAAGAAAGAATTGGGTTATCCAAGAGATGGCTAAAACAAGAATTTCGACGCATATATATCTTTGTGTGAATCTGCAAGAGGCATGGGATATTTCGGAGGTAACCCATGAATGTATCAAGACAGTTAAGATTTCCAAGCTTCATATGCTTAAAATTCTTGGACAAGATCAAGTCTCTTGAAACTCAACTTGAAACTTCAAAGAGAGACTTACATGCATCCAATGAAATGTTGAAGAAATTTAATGATGGCTATAACAAGCTTTCTTGTGTCTTGAATGCAACAAAAAGTGTCGGAGATAAGCATGGTTTGGGTTATGATGCTTCTACTTGTTCTTAATTAGGTCAAGGAACAAACTTTGTGAAAGCTAAGAACCGACCAGCACAAAAAGAGGCTCTAAGCCATGTTGCTCGACCTTAGCCTAAACCTTTAAGCATTATTCATATTTGCACATATTGTAGAGCTAAAGATCACTTGTAGAACACTTGTAGATACTTTATTAAGGACAACTGTCAGGCACATCAAGCTGATGTAGAGCTTTGCAAGAAAATTAAAGTCTTGCAAGATAAAACTAGAGTTCTTTCTAGTGAACTTGCTAAGTTGGGTGGCAGCAAAAAAGGAACTCGCTTCTCGAGTAACTAAGCCTACAATAGGTTTAGAAAAAGTAACAAAACTCAAAGGGTTATGTCTGAGACAACCAAACCCACACATGGTAACTTGAATCAAAAAAAAAACTAAGTTAATGTAGGTCAAGAAAAGAGAGTTGAAAAGTTTTGTAGCTCTTATTGCATGCAAGGCCAGCAAATCTCTTGATTGGTTCTTGGATAGTGGATGCAGTAGGCATATGACTGGAGACAAGACTTGCTTTAGTCAACTTGAGAAGTCCTCGGGAGGTAATGTAACTTTTGGTGATGACAGTGTTGCTAAGGTTACTGGGAAAGGCACAGTTAAGCCTTCAGGAGTTCCAGAAATTAAAGAGGAACTGTATGTGGAAGGTATAAAAGCAAATCTTTTGAGTATTCATTAAATTTGTGATTCTAACCAGTCAGTTAAATTTACTTCATATGGTTGTAAAATTTTAGATACTGATAGCTCTTGTGTTATACGTAGTAAAAGGATAGGTAGTGATTGTTATACGATTGATGTATCTCCTAACCATGTTTGCAATTTGACTAAGCTTAATACTACCCACTTATGGCTCCAAAGGCTAGGTCATATTAACTTCAAAGGAACTGACTTTGAGAATGATGGCTCGGCTTTGGCTAGGGTTTCCTGAATATGGCTAAGGTTTGCTTCTTCCATTCTCGGATTCGTGGATTCTCCCTGTGAATTCCCTTCTCCTTCTTCGTCTGCTCTTCCTGCTCTGGCTGCTCCTTCTACCATCGTGGCACCTCTGATATATCCTTGAGGTTTTCTGCAGGATCTGACCCCTGCACCTACCCCCTAAAAAGAACCTTTGCTCAGGCAGTTCAACCCTTAAACATATTTGCCTCCCAATTGCCTATACCTTGCCTCAAAGACGACCATGTTTCAATCAAGATCAGCGAGGTAGAATATCGTTCCAGTCTTGCGGAATGAAAACTAATCTCATTAGTTGATTGATTCTCTCCAAGGGTGATGCTCCACCAAAACTGTGAAACCCTGTAAATCAGTCCCATGACTCAACCCAACAAGTCAGTGACCATCTTGTTAGAAACGAAACACGAGGGGTGATGTTATAATTTTGTGGGATTAATTTACTTGAATACTTAATTAATCAATGAGAAGAGGTGTAATGTGCAAATTTTTGGATTGAACTCTAGACCTTAGAGGTATTTTGTCACAAAAACTAAGGGAGATTTGGGGTTGAAGAGTTGAGTTAAAAATAAAAGAAAAAAAAAGATTTTTTACTAGGTTTGAGGACACGGGATAGCTGACCTGTGGTCCCGCCCACAACTCGAAGCCAACCCGTCACCACCCCCTCCCCCTCTCCCACTATCGCCCTCACCCAATCAGCTATATGATGATCAAAAAAAGAAGAAGAAAGAAAATAGAAAAAGAAAAGAAAGATGAGAGAAGATGTTGAGAGAGGGAGGGAAGCTAGAGAAGGAGAACGAAGATTATCTTACTTGCTATAAGCTTTGTGGACTATTTTTCTAGGTTAAGGTAAGATGGGCTAATTTTTCTAGGTGATGAGATGGGCTAATTTTTCTAGGTTAAACTGAGATTTCAGCAATTAATTCACTCATTTGAGTTGTTTTGAATGATGTAAATTGGGGTTTTTGAAGAAAAACGAAAATGAATGATGAGTTGGAAATCTTGGGTGGTTAGTTGGGGATTTGATATAAGATTGTAGTTTTTATGATCTTACTTTCTCATTTTTAATGTATGTAAGACTTCAACTTGATGAGGTTATGGTGATTAATCCTTGTGTAGCTTTGTTGATGATGGAAAAAAATATATTATATATATATGATGTGCAAAGATGAATAAATTAAATGGGTGAGATTTATCTTACTTGCAATAAGCTTTGTGGACTGTTTTTCTCTATTTTCATGTCTATAATGAGGTTGGATAATGAAGATTATAAAAAGGAAACTTGTATGCTTAGTGATGATGTTTTATAAGATTTGGATGAGCTCTTGTAGATTGTTTTGAGTATTTTGGGCTGCTAGTGATTGTACAAGGTGGAACTCACCTCATTTGGAGTTGATGGATGATGTGAACCTTAAGTTCATGAAGGGTTTAATGGATTAGTTTTGCTTAATTTGAACTGTTTTGAGGTCTTTAAGTTGTACAAGAAGACTATGATGATGGTTCCTAAATTTTGATGAAGTCTTGTAGACAATTTGGACTTATTTTTGTTAATTTTAAGTAATGAATTAGCTAAATGGTAAAAGTATCTTGTTTGGGCTTAAATTGGAATGGTAATAGATTAGATACTTACAATTGGTGTTACTAGCTCTTGCTTTTGAAGTTATTATGATGTTAATGAATGATAGGACTCGAGTTGTACAAAAAATTTGATGTTATAGATGTATAAATGTTAGAAATGCATTTATAAATTAACATGGTGATGTTAGGCCATGAATCTAAGTGATTTTAGATGAAACTATCATATTGAAGACCTTGAAGATAAATCCAAGCCTAAGATGGGCTGGTTTACTTATTTCTGGGTTGTTTTGAGGATTTTTTTTAGTATATTAGAGTGTTATAATGAAGTTCACCTTTTTCGGGACTTTAAGTGATAGTCTTGACTTGTCTTTAGGTGGGAAGGGATGATTAGAGACTTTTGAAGTAGGAGTAGTACTAACTTTACTAACTTGTAAGGTTTAGAGTAGTACTCTAAGTCGTCGATGATTTTCACTTTTAATTTTCGTTACTTCTCTTCTATTTATCTGATTTTATGTTCTAAGTACTAGAACCTTATATTGTTTGTTCTGCTTTCTTTCTTCAGCTAGTGAGCTGGGTGTTACAGACTCCTTGGGTGACGAGGACCAGCTTCTGTATCGCTAAAGGTAGGTGGTTAATTCATCTTAATAACACCCAACTATTTTTAAATGCATATTTTAGAACTATTATATAAGTATTTTATATCCAATGGCGGATCCAGGATTTTTCTTCAGGGTGGGCGAGTTAACATTGACTAAGTCAGCGTTGACAAAGTCAATTCAACGAGTTGGTTAGCATGCGTTAATATAATATGTACACATTATTAACTAAATAGACGAATTAAAAAAAATTCAATCCTAATTCTAACAAACGATTTGTATTTTGTCCACTTGTACTCGATGAAGTTTTACTTCTATGTTCTATATAATCTTCTCACCTTTGAAGATATCAGAAATCTAAAAAAATTCACTTCTTAACTCAGAGAGATTCTTTACACTTGTTGTCTACGAGTCTTTATTTTTTAAACCATAATCAAATTATCAGTGACACTATAAAAAATGAACAAGGAACCTTGCATCGTTATTCTACCATCACCGTTACCTCACTTGGTTACAATGGCCAGTGAAGGCCACATGAAAATGAATTAAAGATTGATTTTCAGTGAAGACAATCTATATGGTGAAGAAAACAACCTTACAAAACTTGAACCATTTGAAAACTTCTAACCTTACCATCTAATTATTGAAAATCAACGTTAACTGAATATTCATTTCACTGTTAAAAATTACATTAATAGATGATGGGGTTACAAGTTTTAAAATAGGCTAATTTTCAATGAGGATGATCTATATCATGAATATTCACAAATAATCAGTCTTACGTTCATCTTCATGTGACCCCACATGGCATTGTAATGGTGATGGAACAACTATGTAAGCATATCATTGCTCGTCAAAAATATATCTATCACATGTGTAACAGAGCCGTTCAAACTTCAAATGTGTGTTTTTTGCTTGAGATGATTCTGAAAGTAAACCTAAAGAATAAAACATTTCAATGTATGCACTAGTATCAGAATTGATACCATAGTAGTTATACTTCAAAAAGATAGGGTGGTCCAGTTATATATCACATTCATGAGTTTTACAAAAAGAGGGTGGTCAATTAACAACCCTCTTCCTAGCGTGGGTCTGCCACTATTTATATCTAAGGCATAGCATGTGACTTTAGATAACAACAAATACACGTGATGAAGAAAACCTTAGAACTTACTATTATATTTTACTTAGAAAATGCTTGTTATGACAAATGATGCATGCTTAACAAAGTATCAAGTTTTATGAACATTTCACATGAATGGTGATTCACAATGAACTTTGATTTTGTAAAGTTTATGTTGGAGTATCATGTTTAATGGTGTTTTGAGAAGCCTTTTGTAATATTAGGACTTGTTTTAAGTTTCCGTGTATGATGGATTTTCTTGATGCCAAGAATAGTTGTATAAGCTTTTGGTAGACTAGTGCCTGTGTTACCTTGACTTAGATTGCTGTACTTTTAGGGCTAGTCGCACCTGCTATTGTGATGTAGGAGTTTTCAAAAAGATAGATTTTTCAAAAAGAAATTTTCTATCCAAAAGAATATCAGTTTTCAAATGGATTTCAAAATACTTTTTGAACTTTAACTTAAAAGAAATAAGACATATATATATATGAAAGGTCCATGTTTTATGTTTGTCGAATTTCGTGTCAAAGGTAAACTCAAGATGGTCAATGTAACTTGAGTTAGAGTCTAGTGAGTCTCGGTTCACTTCG
>MVGT01002943.1:212836-223651 GCA_002174775.1 Macleaya cordata | reverse complement strand
ATTAACTAATGAATCATATCTCTCCTCATATACAACACTTGTATATGAATAATTCATCGAAATTATTAATCTCACCATGCATGTTAAATATGATAAATTAAATTAACGATAAATCAAGTAACCATAGATGTCAAACATGTTGTTTTTAGGGCATAACCCCAACAGTTACCTGATTTTGAAGCATGCAAATTTGAATTTAGATGCAATCTAGATTAGAAAAAAATAGTTAAAACGTAGTTTTAGGTATTGCAAAATCCAAATGTCTTTATGTAGAAATAAAAATCAAAGTAAAAAATATTGTTTCTAGGTCTGATCATTTTAAAGATCCCGACAAATATTTTCCAGAAATATATTTGTTGTGAAAATTTGACTTGTATTTTTTAAGTTATGAAATTTTTTGTTTGAAAAATAAAATTTAAAACGGCGCAGTTGTTACTAAGAGAAACTCTAACGCAAATGTCATATGCTTCCTGTGTAGGATTGCTCTCAAGACATCTTCTTGAGACTTGCTTCCTACGTGGTAAAAAAATCTCCACAATTTATGTTGAAGAGAAAAATACATCTCCCATGCAAATATGGTCAGCTTGTTTGGTTCCATATGTGGCACTTAATTAATTAAATGTGTTATTTTTTTAATTGTAAAAAAAATGAAATCTTTAATGAGATTTGCAAAAAAAATAGGAGAGAAAATAATATCTTTAATAAGATTTTCTGACTAGGATGGGAAAACATCATCTTGGTGAATCTCTTGAATAAGAGGATGGACTAGAGGATGTCTTTCCGTCCACATGCCACATCATCTTCACATTGGCTGAGCACATTTATATTAGAGACGATTTTAAGGATAAATTGGATGTGCTTCCTACGTGGCACAACACTTTCGGGTAGACCATGCTTACATTAGAGAAGTTCACATGCACCGATAGTTGAGGGAAATTTATCCAAACTTTTTTTTTTGGACTAAACCCATATGCATATTGTATCGAGGACAAAACATATATGCATATTCTCATTGCGGGTGGTTTGGCTGTTCTCCCTTCTATTTTTTGCTTATTACTAGCTGAGATGACTTTAACCTCGTTGTCAAAAAATTTAAGAGAAAATTAGAATATAACTTCTTTGAATCTTCCATTCTAAGCATCCACTTATTCTAACAATTAAAGAGGTACACTTCATATGCAGGTCTAGCAAGGTGATGGACCACACATTTAACTGACAGTTGTTAATGTTTGTAATTTGAGCTTCGCAGGATTCTTGTTGAAGTCTCCTGATACTCTTGAAGCTGCACGGATGCTCCGAGATGTGTTTGGCCCCTATGATCATCATGACAAATTCTAAGTTTTTTCTGGTCATATTTCAAAATAGAAATGATGGTAGAACATATTTTCTTAGGATTTCAATACCCATTCCTTGCCTGGTTAAAAATTAATTAAATAAAAAAGAACACTGCAAGTCTATTTCCTATACCTTTATTTTTATTAACTTTAAAAGGACTTATATTATAATGCCCCAATAAATTTTATAGTGTTGGAACTCACACTTGGGCCAGATAGTCAAGTGGGCACCTATGTTTTATGTGTGCGCCTATTTGGGTGCCGTTAAATTAAGTAGAGAAATAAAATTTCTCATATAAACCTTATATATTTATGATACTACATAATTAATGTTGAAATACATTCGCGTATGAATAGTACCATATAAACAATATTCGGTGAATAGTATCTTATACGTGAATAGTGTTCAATAAACAATAATTCATTAATTATGCTCTTATTTGATAAATAGTGTTTATAAGTCGTAGCCTATACGTGAATAGTATTGTCGAGGTGAATAGCACCGTATAAGTAAAAAATATAAAGTATATAAAAAGTACTAATTTGCACTACATGAATTAGATTTACAAGTAAATCGAGAGTTTTCATATCATGAGTGAATAGTACTGTACATATGAACAATGTCGTATATTTGAACAGTATTCGTATTCTGTACGATAGATGTCGCTACAATAAAATATTTTACACATACTACAGTGTAGCTGCCGCTACTAGTTACTGTTTGTACGATATTCACTGTGTGCACATCTATTCCAATATCTATAGTACCCGATTCAAAAAACTATATAAACCACTCATTTCTCCTTCTAATTTGCCTCTCACCCTCTCTTACACACCCTTCTCTCTCTAGCACCTCTCTCTCATATTAAACCCATTTAATTTCATAATGTTTACACAATTATAATCATCAAGGTTATGAAAATTTAAAGATTTACCCCGTTGAAAATTGCTAATTAGGCAGGTGGATGAGTGGATTTCATCCCCTAGTATAACCAAAACCTATTTTATGTTTGTTATGAAAAATGCATGGAAATGAATTATTTTGTATGGTTTACAAATTAAATATGTATTTTTGTTAAATATGATCACTACTAATTTTTAAATGGATGAAAATAGATCTAGATCGATAATATATCTAGAAAGGATTATGTAAACAATAATCAACTCGGGATAAAAAAGGGCATTCTCCCAAATAATATCTGCAGAAGACTGTTGTATCTGACTGAGAAGACGGTGTACCGTTGTCTCTGAAGAGGCGGTAATTACTCGATTTAATGCAAGATATAATATTAAATAGTTGAAAAATAAATCATTTAATAGTAGTTTTAATTACTACTTCACCAGTTAAGTATTCATGTGCATGTGCTAAATCATGTTTGTAATCTATTATTTTTGGATTGATATTTGCAAACTAAGTTTGCTCACCCTCCGTTCCCCCCACTGGTTACATTGGTGATGACGGATTATAAGAGGTCTAGATTAAGAAGATATCTTGAGTTATTTGAGCTAATATAAATGTAGCTGATGGATTAAACTTTTATTTATCACCTAGGGATGTGGGTCATACTTTGTGAGAATTCTTATGAGTTTGGATATTAAGTTTTAAATTAAATAAATGATGTATTGAATTGCATATAATTTTCATGATAAATAATTGAAGTAATTATATTTTGTACGAATTAAATTGTATAATTCTCGTAATTAGTTTTGTCAGATTTGCACAAAGACATATTCGAACGTGTTCCTATCAGAATTGAACAAAGTCTTTTTCTGATAAAATTAAAGTCTTCTATTTTTTTCTTTTCAAATAGGTATTATAATACTTATTTAGAATTCTTGTTAGAAAGTAATTGTTGTACAAAGTTATAGATTTACACATATTGTTAAAAAACTTGTAATTATTTCTCTAAATTCGTATACATGTCTGTCAGCATACTTCGGATTTATTTTTGGTCATCTTACAATCGAAATTGGTTTCGGGTTATTTCTGACGAAGTTATAGCTCTTTGAGTTTATTTCTTAAAATGATATTACTTATTATATTCCAACGTACGATTTAAAAGTTATAATTTTTTGTACACAATGCACAGTTAACTCCAAAAATTTTGTAGAGCGGCTTTGACAATTTAAGGGGCAACCAATCTAACCATAAGTTATATTTTGACCCTGAGTTGACAAGACCTAAGTTGACCTTGACTTAGACTTAGTTGATTTGGACCAATCTTAGGCTAACCAAAGTTCACTGGAGTAGGCCATTAACTAAATGTTTTAAATTTATTGTCTTTCAAAAATAAAGTAAATGGTTTACCTTAAACTTCTATTACACTCCTCACGCGTTGCCTTTCGAACTCAGTGAATTGAGACGGATTTTTGAGTTCCAAAAATCGGGTTGTGATATAGTTATAATGACATTAATGTCATTCTATATATTAGAATTATTTAATTAATTTACTAATCTTTTTTTATTAAGTGAAAAAATATCTTTTATTTCTAAAGGTGTCTTTGTGTTGGGGTATCTTTTTATTACCATAAGTCACCATTTGTTATGGAGAGCCACTTTATGGTTTAACAAACACCTTATAGTTTATGGAGAGTCACGATGGACTCTTTATAAACTTTTCTTCTCTTCTCTTTTTGTACAATAGAGTTCACATATTTTATATGATTTTGTGTACTTTTCAGTGTTGTGTATAAGAGCTCAAGTAGTAGTCATAAGTTTGCTAGGGCATATAGATTGGAGTGTTACTTCTTTACGATGCGATCGTTGTACCCTAGAAGATAGACGTACATCTATGGAACTGTCGGCACCGTTGTACGGACAAAGTTTTCTTTATGACATTCTATCTAACACAAGCTTCGATCATCTTTTCAGATAAGTTTTCTTTTTATTTCTTTTTTATTTTGTGGGAATCCAATTTTCAAGAAACTAAACTCATATTTTCCAATAATCTTAACACAAACTTTATGTGATCTAATTTGGTTTCTTGAAAATACGTGTCTATGTGGGGTGCACCGTACATATGTTACGCCCCAAATTCAGATTACTGTATAAACCTAAATCCAAACTCATAACTTGATTCCTTAAGACCAAACCTAGAACTTTCAATCTAAAATTAAGTTCAAAACATAAGCCCTAACAAAAGTTAAAACAAAATGCAACTCATAAAATTTCAAACAACAACACACTAGCTTATACAATCAAAGAAACACAAATGTCAATTCATCAATATTATCGACAACAACAACAACCTCAACATAAACAACATCAATAACATCAACAAGTTTCTTATAATTTTATGTTGAACCGCACCACGGCTGCCTACGTACCCAAACAGGGATCAAGCATAACGTAGTTCCCAACCAACTTACACATTCTCCCAACAAACATAATGATCATTCCTACATCTAGCATCTGATATAGGTTGTTGTCTCTAGTTAATTAAGTGGGATCTCGAGCTTTCAAGTTCACTCATTCTATCCCTCCATCTATCTTCTCTACCTTATGTGGTCCACAAGTTAACCCAATCGTGCATTGAGTGAACTTGTGTTAACATCGACTTTTCTCCTCCATATTGCAGGTTATCAGCCTCGGTCCAAGTATACGTCTATAAATCTCATATGTGATTCCTCGATAATCGTATAATCAAAATAAGGAAAGGTCGAGCCAACCACCTATTGTTGAGATCCACAACATCATTTCAAGTTGTTCACAATTAATTATCTAAATTCTTTATTAATTGGTACATCTACGAGTCATGATTAACAGTTTAGACTATTCTCGTAAAAGTCTTATCATCCGAAACTACAAAGTTCATCACACATATATAAAATGCTAAATTTCTATTTGCAGAGTAAGACACGCCAATAACTCAATTAGCAAAATCCCACAGATTGTATAAACACGATTAGAAAATTATCCAACATAAAAACATCCATTTTTGAATTAATTATGATAAAATCCCAAGTCGAAATTGTACAAACTCAGGCCTGTTTGAATGATATAAAAGTTTATGTTCGAAAGAATTTTAGTAATAAAAATCCACGATAAGAAATCTAGTGAAAAAGTAAGAAAACCAAAACATGTGCATTCTGCCAAAATTCGTATAAGTGATACAAAAATAGTTGTATCTTACAGTTTATAAATCCAAACTTAGTGCTTTCAATTTCTGATGAAACTGAGACATAATATTTTTTGATAAAAAACTATAAACAACCCAAAAGACTCAAAAAATGTGTTTAAACACAGACCAACTGTACTATCAGTAAAAATACAGCAGCATCAACACAAACTTTGAAATTACTTCGAAAATAGTAAACAATACTCAAAAATCAAGAAATTTGAACTCAAAGTAACCTCGGATGTTATGAACACAGAGATGTAAAGAAATAATAAAATCTCTTTACAATTTGAGAGAAAAAGTCGAACTAGATTTCTTAACTTGTCCCAAACTAACCTAAAGCATCTAATATCATCCCATGATAATTAATAAGTATGGATCAACTGTAAAATAAATCAACCAATATGATTAAACTACTCAAATAACAAATATTGCACCAGTGTTCTTCTCTTCATTTTTCTGTCTCTTTCAATTACCCCAGTTGTCACGGTTCTTCTCTTACTGTCCTTGACCGTTCTTCTGATCATGTTTATCAGCTGACTTAGTCTCAGCTTTCTTACTCCTCTTCCGGCATGCCACTTAGATTTCCTGATCATGAAGTCGTGCACACTCCACAACTTTAATAAAAGTATCGAAACTGGGTTGTCCAATGATATGCCTAGAGATCTATCAGTTCAATCCCGCTACAAACTTATGTATCTTACTTTGTTTAGTTAGAATAAGACCCGGTGCATACAAAGCTAATCTAGAGAACTCCCTCTCATACTCAACCACTATTTGGTATTCTTCCTATCTCAACTCTTGAAAATCCTTCTCCATCGCCATTCGTGCACTCTGAGGGAAGTACTGGTCAAAGAACATCACTTGGAACTGTTGCTAAGTTAAGGTGGTAGTATCCAGATCCTAAAAATGAGACTCCCACCAATCTAGAGCGTCATCAACAAGCTGAAAAGCCACAAACCTCTATTTATACTCTTCCGGACACTCGAAAGTCCAAAACATCTTCTCCAACTCCTTGATCCACTTATGTGCTGCTAAAGGATCGGTAGAACCTCCAAAAGTTCGTGGCTTTAAACTCAAAAAGTGCTTATGTAACTCCAGCCACGTGGGCGCTCCTGCTCGTACCACTGGTGGTTGTGGCACTTGAACTGGAGCTGGTGCCACTGGACCCCTAGCACCCAAACATGCATCTAATCTAGCATCCACAACTACCCCTACTGACTCCGTGATCAACTGACATAATATTATCCACTCCAGCATTTGAGGATTGACACCTCCTACCCCATTCTGACCCGATCCTTGCCCGATCTCTCCCTGTAGTGGTGGTGGAGGAAACACAGGTTGTGGTGTATTCACCTCTTTAGTAGAAACATCATCGTTGTTCCCCCGAGCACCTCTACCTCCACGCCGACCACCTCTGCCTCTTCCTCGCCTCCCAGATATAGTTCTGAGACACAAGAAAAAGAGAGTAAGAAACGGAACTAAGTCTATCGATATCCAAGCCAAGCAGCAAACAACAAGCAAGAAATTCATTCAAGTGCACTCTTAAGTTTTGTGTCTATTATGTCACAAACAACATCCTAACTCGTTTTACTCCCTCTACGACTTTGAACCTGAGGCTCTGATCCCAATTATAATGTCGCGCCCTCACATTTCAGGTCTACAGCCCTTACTCAATGAGAACTAGGCATACCGGCGGAACTATTAACAATTTGTAGCTTTAGGGTGTACGCATTACACCAAGCTAATAAGAAGCTTGCACTCACATTCAATATACAAGTAAAATAAAGCTGAAATAAACTTTATTAACGTAAAGATAAACTTTCAAATGAACAAACGAATGAACGAATATTCTCAAAAAATAATGGACTAAACATGTGTCCAAACCAAACTAAACTTGAATGAAAGAATATCTCATATGTCTTCACAGAAATTTAGGAAAACTCCGCAGACTTATTCTGCTTATCAAACTCCACCGCTACTGTGTATTCGCTTGATGACCTGTACTTGGAAAGATTAATGGTGCTAGGTCAAAACCTAGCCAGCAAGTTCACTAGTTCCCTTGGCTTAGATTCAGGATAACCTTGAGTTTCACTAGAGTGTATTAACAGTATAGCATAAGATATGTCAGAATAAAAGTTTAAGCAGAGTAAAGAGATGCATAGATTGACGGTTATGGTGTTTTATAGTCTTTAATTATGTTTAAATTTTTGCAACAAGTGTTGTACTCTAGTTACTACCCACGTTTTACCCGTCCCTATAGTTCACTCGAGACACTGGCTGTACGCAACGTGAATCTGATGAACTGCCTTGAAATCCGTCCTCCAAATATTGGTAACCCTATCGGCGTTACTTACGTGTCAAGTGATTCCATAGACCTCACTTAGCGATTCTGTAGACCTCGCTTAGAGAGGACTAGGCCTATACAGGACCTAAACTATGTTTGCATACAAGACAAACAAGTTATTTAAGCACACATCAAGCTTATGAAGGTTTCTTTCATGGTACATGTGTCTACAAGTGATCATCATTATGATAATAACTAATTAAGAGTTTATGCATGCATTTTCTGCTCATAAATATATATTTCATATAATATGCAGGTTGTACATCATGATGCTCGTTAAACAAAAGCCAAATTTCATTAAGAACACAAAAAATAGCTTAATTATGGCCTTTAGGCCAGTTGGTATCGATACCAACCTCAACTGTCACGTCAGGCATGGCTGGTATCGATACCAGCCATTAGTGGTATTGATACTACCCTGGTATCGATACCACTAGAGTCTGATATCGATACTGGCCTCTCCTGTAGGTCAGGTTTCAGCCAGTATCGATACCCGCCCTGTGGGTATCGATACCCCCTGGGTATTTTCGCGATTTTTGGTTTTATTCTTCATTCAAACTCCGTGTAAACTTGGTTTTCACCCCGTAAACATTAGCAATTCATATATTTATTACATATACATAGGTTCTATGCATTCTAACTATTAAAAACATTTACACCTTATACGTTTAGGGATTTCATGCACTCTTTAATATAATTCGCATATAAACAACATAAAAACTAAGTTTTCATGCATTCAATCATTAAGGAAGCATAACAACAACATGAATAACCTAAATCTACACCAAAAAAGCAAGTTACTACTTACCTCAAAGCAACCGTCTCCCAATCCATAAGGAAGAAGAAGACGAAGAAGAATCTATGTGCTCTTTCTCGCGAACTCGATTCTCTGCAATCACCCCTTCTCCACGGTTCAGCCTTCACAAAATCCTAGGTTCTTCTTCTAGATATTGGTTCTCTATCTCTCTTCTCATGCCCTGGCCGTGTGCCTTCTCTTTCTCTTTCTCCTCTCTTGGTCGATCACCACAAAAGAAAAGGGTTTGGGGTTTTAGTTTATATTTATATAAAGTATAAACCCAAATATACTAAAACTCTAACATGGTGCGCTTAACAAAAGTGGCCGCGCCCAAACATTAGTAACTTAAATTAAAAGGGTGTTACATATCAAGTTAGACAGAAATGTATTTGGTCAATGTGAAGATTGTACGTTGCCTCTGACATTAAAAGATGAGGAATATCTCTGCCAATGCGAACAGTTATCCTGCAGCGATATTATTATATATATTATGTAAGCCTGTCTAAATAAATAAATTGTTTATTATATATTATTGATATATATATACACCTAATCTACTATATATATATATATATATATGTCTTTTATCATTTTAGGCACCTGTATGAGAAAATGAGTGAAGAAAATCATCGAAACACATTTGGATTTTTAAACCCTATGTCATTAGTTGGGATTTTAGAGATCAAGAAGAAAATTTTGTATCTGTAGTGAAGGATAAGATGCATAAATTTTTTGAGGAGAAGGATAAGATGCATAAAGCTAGACAAAGATACATATTCATTCTTTTCAATCCTGAGTAAGTATTCTTCTTATGCTTGTAATACCACATGCATTTAAATGATAACGTAAATTTACTCACTTATGTTTTTATAGATCACATTGGGTTTTGATGGTGTTTATCAAGGAAAAAATGGAAGTCTATTATTTTAATCCATCGAAAAGCAATAGCACATATAGTTTATATAAACGTACGACTACGTAAGTTTATCCTCCTATATTTATTTTCCTTTATTTTTTATTGCATGGTCTTTACGCTTGTATTTGAATTTATACTTTTTGTGTTAAATATATAGTGCTTCGAGGGAAGTTGAAAGAAAGAAAGAAAACACTCAAGTGGGTTCCCAAAAAGGTAAAATAATAATTTTTTGTGTTAATAATTACATAATTACAATTAAAACATTTACTACTTACAATTCATGTGGAGAGTATCCATAAACATCTAAAAAACTGAGAATGCAGCTACTGCGTAATAAGATACATGAAAGACATAATAGAAGGGCCTCTCAATACTGCTGACATAGGCGACATAAAATCGGTGAAGTTATTTATCTTAAAAGAATTGTAGATTTATATTGTCTATTAATTATTTAAGTAGTTTAAGATTTTCTTTCAGGTCTTTCAATTAAATGAAAATTACAATCAATCTGACATCGTTGAAGTTTGACAAAAGTGGATCAATTACATAAAGTTATACATCTTATCACTTTATATGAGAAGGACTAGTTAATTTAATCAGGTTGGGTTTTTTATACTTCATTCATTTCTTTGTTCTTTGAGTGCAATTATTGATTCCTTAAATGTAGATTCATTAATGAAGTGGGTGCACCCATCGCTTTAACATTTTTGAAATCTAACAAATGTCTTTTTAAAATTGGCTTCAAGTTGTGGAGTTCATTACAAATTAAAAAAGTGAAGAATACAAACACTGGACAACCAAAATTCTCGACGTAGCTGTATTATTTAAAAGCTTTAAAGTAAATCATATGCAATATTGCATTGTAGAGAATTGGTTCATCACCTTAGAAAGAAATATTAATTGAACTTCATTGTTTGTTTTTGTCTAAGAGAGAAATGGAAGCATATTTTTAAAACTAGCTAGCACATTCTGATTGTTTTTTTTAGGGAATTTTTGACTTTAGTCCCCTTTCAATGTTTCAATTAGGGGTTAGTCCCTTTTTACACAGAAATTGGACGTTGATCCCTTTTCTGTCAAGAATCAGTTAAGTAGAGCGCATGTGTCAAGCACGTGTAGCATTTTGACATTATTACCCCTCACGTGTAATACACGTGACTCACTTATGTGGGTACCTATAATTCTACCGAAAATACCCCTGCATGATCCAACGACTAGGGTAGTGCAGTATAATCGAGTAATCGAACGATCAAAATTGTTTATAAATCTAACCGTTTGGCAACGGTCATCTCTGCCTTTGTTCTTCC